>CAJPEX010004626.1:0-20570 GCA_905338405.1 Notodromas monacha | reverse complement strand
TCATTTCCCCGAAGATTCATGGTTTTCTCAACAACTGTTAATCGCACGTTTGCTTGCTTTGTCATTATTTCACGGGTGTGTTACGAACCCATTGTGCTCCTCGCATTTCAAATGTTTTTATTTTTTTTATTTTTAAGGCACCAGAACTGCAAGTCTAAGAACAGTCTGCGATTCTGTTGGGGGTTTATTAAAAAATACTAAATGCTTTTTGAGACTCCATTTTTTGCGATTTTTTGGCACCTTTCATAACAAAGAGTGAATATTTTCGACGCGCTGGTTATTGTAGGGCATACGGTACTCATTTCTTACAGAGTCATTTTGTAAATGCATTTGTTTTCAGTAAAAGATAAATTTTTATTTCATTACATGTGCTCAAGTTCATTATGTCAATTCGTATCGCTTGCGAATAAATTATTTTTCTTTGAATTTTGCTTCGGAAACGCATCTTTTGTTTTGAAAAAAAAAAAAAACCTGTCGGAATATACGTATGCTCCTTTTTATACTCAGATCTTATTCGAAAATCCAAAAGTTTAAAAATAATGAATAATATCGACCACGTGGGATACCGTATTAAAGAAGCCGGATGATGAAGATTTTCTTGGGATTAAAGCCAGAAGAACAGTAGGAAACCATCACAGAAAATCATCATCCATCGGCCCCCGCGCATTTTGCTGAAGATTTATGAAATTCTATAGACATCGTAATAATAGGGTTTTTTCCATGGACCCACGCGTTGAAGAAAAGAGGGGGTTGAAGGGGTTTTCCTGTTTGCGGATTTGAAAACAAAGGAGAATTTCTTTCCATGCCGGGTAGCAGGCGAAGATCATTATTTAGTCCTTTGGTCGAGAAGGAGATAAACGAGTTTGTGACGGCGGATTATTCTTTTTAAAGCCGTGTGCCAGAACTTGGGGTACTCAACCTCATTCAGAGGTTTGAAAGAACGAAAAAATAAAAATACGCCATATTTTTTTTTCAGTCAATTAGGTGGAAATCCAAGTCCACAATGAAAGTTCAAACTCTTGTTTGCCTTCTGCCGCGTGACCGGAAACAAAATTATAGCCTGAAACCTTTCATCTGAGAAGAAAGCTCGAAGTGAAAATTTGCAGAATGTAAAATTTTTCCTCAATCCATGCGGATGTTGAGTACTTGATTTATTCCAACATAATACCTTTTTACACATTGCATTGTGCACGTGGCTAGTTGACTATCCAAACAGCGGAATACATCGTCATCATTTATCCTAAATGTAATTTTAAAACGAAGAAATGAATACTGTTCACGGCATGTGGCTTTTTCCGTGATACTGATGTTAATAAGACAACACAACCTCAGAGAGAATAAAACAGATTAAATATCTCATGAATCCTGTTCCGAGCACAATAAATATGATTTTAATTTGCCAAGGCTATAAAATAACCACTCCTTATCCAACCTCGATGAAACGCTTCGGAAGGTAAAATTTATAATTGTGTAAAGCGTGTTTCCCACTGTGCATATGCAAGGGTAAAACTTGGAACCGTGCAAATTAATTGTAAAACAAAGGGATTTAATGCATATTCATGCATAAACTCAAACTCGGCTTCCAGGAGAATGAACGTAATTTTCCATAACCCTGTAGAGTGTAGAATGTGTGAGTCTGATTTTTTGAGCAATTATACTGTATTTTCTATGACATGGACTCCTAAACAATTTAAGACGTACTTCTGCAGGATGATCAAAAGTTAATACATGTTTCAGCCGAATGGGAAAATATTGTTAAAGAGAAAATGACCTGAATAAACCATTTGTTGCAAATCATACCTTTTTAAAGAATCAAATGGAATGTAACTGGTTCACTTCCCGTATTCCAGGCATAAAATTAGAACACTATTGATAAAATTCCGATGCAAAAGAGCTGCGTGCAATTGATTAAACAGGGCAGAGAAGAAATGAACCAAGTTTTACAGTCAACCAAGTCTCTCAGTCAAAGTTAAATTTCAAGGGACCCAGCAAGAACAATTTTGACTTATGGAGATTTTGACTTAGGGACATTTTGAGTAAGGGAAACAAGCACTTTTGTAGTGGGAAACATAGAAAATTTGCAGGAAATTGTAAATGTTGATATTCTGGACCTTACATTTCTTCTTAAGTGAGTTGACAGGATACTGAACTAGGAGGCAGGGGTTCATTTGCCCAATTAGTCTTTCATTTTCTTTCAAAACACATCATAACTTTTTTTTATAGCATTTATTGTTCCTTTGTCAAGAAAATGATAACCAAGAAGCCTCTAAAATTTCAAGTTAAAGAGGCTTTAGAATAAAAACCTTTGAGTTAGAGATGTGTCATTGTTTCTAAGGGTATTCAGTGAGGGACTTGAAAAAAAAAAGATGTATGGATGCATTTTGACTTCAGGAGGTTCAAATTATCAAGGTTCAACTATAATTGGAAATGTCAAAAGAGTTCACCTGTGTTCGACCCCTTTAAAAAGTACCACACAATAAAAAAAAAATTGTCGGAAAACGTTTTTTTTTTTCTTGAGCAACTCGCGGAAAATGACCTGCACGAGCCAAGGGCGAATGGATTCCCTCATGGAAAAGAACCCAAAGGTAAGGTGAGCCTCCCGTTGTTCTACTCGGTCAGGTGTGCCTATCAATCAGTCAACACTGCCTATGACTACCTACGCCGTCAGACTCCACCAGGAAGGAAGGAAAAAGGGGGTTAAGCCACCCCCAATGGTACTTGCCACCCTGGAACCCGGGCACGTAATGGAGAATGACTGAGGTCGTCACCGCGAGTCGACTCGTAGGTTGCCAACCACGCCTCCAGCCTCTGGACGAACGCGCGCGCAGGGAAGACCCGCGATAGTCTGGGTCTGCTGCAACCAACCCGCCGAAACCTTGTCAGACACCTGAAAAAAAAATTGTACTACTGCACAGTCAGACCCTGGCATGCAGACACCCCGACACACGGGCAATTTGACTTGGGGACTTTTAGAACTTGAAAAAAAATCTGCCTTGATATCCAGACAATAATGTCTCAACGCATGCATGGATGGAAACTTTTCCAACTTTTATAGAAAAAAAATTACGTTGATTTCTTCCAAACAATTTCGAGCTGTTTATGTTTTTAAAAAATACAAATGAATTCCAATAAACATATGCTCAAATTTACAATAAAAATGGGTTAACTTTTTGCTTCTTATTTTTGGAGTATTCTTCATCATCTGTGCACAATATTTCCAACAATCCTAGTACTTCTTCCTAGCTTTTTGTGGTTCTTTTGATGTTAAAAGACCAGATTTTGTGTGGTTTTCTTTGCACCATTATATTTTATATCTTGAAGTAGAGAAACAAACACTGTACTCACTTTCTGGAAATTTATTTTCAATTTTTGATTAACTGGAGAACCAATTGACTAGGTTCCCATGGAAGTACAGTGGCCCCCCGCCTAACAGACCTCCCGTNGATTTTTGCCAAACAGACCAGCTCTGCAAGCAGTTTTTCCTCCTGCCCAACAGACAAAATCCGCCAAACAGACTTCTTTTGGTTTGAAATTAGTGTTGAAAATTGAAATTTTAAATTTTTTATGTGATTGAATTCATGTAAAGGACTTTTTGTCTAACAGACTCGTCTCTTGCATGAATCAAGTCCGTTAGACGGGGGTTGACTGTACTGTATATGGGAAAATGTGATCTAACAAGCAGAAATTCCAACATAGGGACAAGGTCCAAGCACCAATTAAATGTGCATCTTGGGGTTTCACTGCATTTCACATAGACCACTGCTCTGCAACCCATGGACCAGCACTGGTAAACATAAGTTTCTTGCTGGTCTGTGGGAAATTTTCTCCAGCATGATACATTCATTAAGGGTAGTAACACAGTATCTCATCTTTATCTGAAATTTTGGAAAGACAATGCCTTTTTTAAATTATCTGAGGAAATGCAAAAGTTGGCTCTTCTCCAGATAACACTTCTGGAAAAATTCACCTGCTGAAATAAATTATTTCAAGAATTCATTTCAAGAAACCTTTCTTGGAGCCAAGCTTTCTAATTTTTTGAAGACATTCCACTGTAGCTGGTTCATTGGTTCTTGAACTAATTTTTGCAATAAAAGTTCTGTTTGGAATACTTGGTGGAAAATGTTCGGATAATGCATTTCCTACCTAGATTTGCATGAGTCCATTAACCGAGACAATCTTTGAAGAAGAGGCGCCGGCGGGTCGATGCTTTGGCGTAGCGCCGCCCATCAAGCGCGTTTTTCCCTCGGACGACCCGCGCATCAGAGCCGCTTCAGTTGCGCCGTGCCGCTCGGGGTGAGCGGTCGCAAATTGTTTGGCGGTCAAACAAGAAATGTGTTTTTAAGTTTTAGTGGTGACAAACTTCGCATTCCCTGAAAATATTTAGTGATCTGAAGCACGTCCTGTTCCTTGCACCACAGTGTGTGGAGGAACGAAATACCGCGATTTTGGGGTTTATCGACGGTATCCTCGTATGTTTTTTATCAGGATGAACGAACACGAGTTGGATTTGCTTTCAACATTTCGGGGATTGTCTGTCGTACTCATTTGTATAAGTGTAGATATTTCAGTTCATGGCTGAACTAAAAGAACTTCTGTTAATCGAATTTACATCATCAGCATCAATTTTTCGAAAGCAATTTGCTCTCTTTGGTCGGGTTTCTGAAGTGTTGCACCGCGAGTATTTAGGTTCGCTCTCTTTGAATGGAGCGGGTAAGTCAATGAATGTGTCTTGAGAATGTTTTAAAATTCGAAAGAGCCCTGATAAACGTGAAATCTATGCACTTTTTTTTTTAACGAAATTCTAACCACGACCTTTACCTCCACTGGTCATTGTTGAGATAATTTTCGAGGTTCCGAAAAAAAATTAAATGAATCGTTTGTAAAACGGCTTTGATGTATCGACGATTCCTTCCGTGTGGGGTCTCAGAAATAACCGGTTAACCTTCGCAGCATTTTTCGTTTAAATTATTTCTTTGCCTGTTCAGTTAATGAGGAACCTGTTTCATCCTTCCCGGCACTGAAAAGATTTCCTTCATTCCAAAATGTACGATGAGTGCAGAAACACGAAATCGTGAAACGACTTCTATGAATCCATGGCGTTGTTTCGAAGATAAGACTTCGTAACTTAAACGCCTGGCTTTGTTCTCGAACCGAATAAATCCCCACTCGTTTGCGGTCTGAAAAAAAAGAGAGAGGAATTTCCCATAACTCATGTTTTGGAAATTTGTTGAAAAGCCCTCGTTCTTATGTCGACGAGCCACTTGAGCGTTTTGTTCCCTTTTTCTCGCCCTGAATTCGGAGCTTAGAATGTCAAGACTCCGAGGCTTTGACCCGGGTCGTAAAATCAAAGCACGGTCAGTTTAGGGATTCTACGGATAATTTAACTCCTCGTATTCGGGTTTTTTGATTGCGGGATCCGACGAGTTATTTTTGTTCTCTATCTAAGAACCTCTCTTGAGGTAATAAAACCCATCTCCTGACTGGACCGTCGTCTCAACGATGAATCACATCTCGGTAACTTGCCCTACCCCTTTTTTGGAGACAACCTGCTCAAGCTCAATTTCGGATTCATTGCATCGGAAAATAATTAGGGCTACCAGATTGTCGATCCTTCTTGCGTTATCCGCACTTGGTATCTTTGTCGATAGTGCAGGAGTTGGATAATTCAGTGTCCTGCGTTTTATTCAGTGAAAAATCAATTAAAAAAGATGAAAATGGATGATCCTCCCACGATTCACTTTAGCAGATTTCAAAGAAAGGCTTCCAAGACTTGAAGAACGATTCGATTGAGCATTTTGTGTAACATGCAAGCAGTTTCGATGCGTTCTGAAAGAATTGCAGCGGACGAACAAATTAAAGTTTGAATCCCAACTTGAAAGTTATCTAGGAAAGAGTCCGGACATTAGAAAACGATTTCCAAACCATATTTTTATTTTTCAGGCGCTATTAATTCTTTCAACATTTTAAATGTACGATTTATTTTTCGATTGTGATTTTTGTACAACGAATGCCGTTAAAGAGCAATCGTTCTGTCTTAAAAAAGTATCCGTTTAAATAATGAGATGATCGAAAGAAGCTCGAGATGAATATTCACTTGAATTTTGCGCTGAAGCATTACCTGGAATTCTATCAAGGTTTCTGCGGAAAATTCGCGTACGGAAAAAATCCACCCGAAACTTTCAGAGTTTCAGTCGTACTGTAATTTTCGTCAGATTTGGATTCGGATTCAAACAGGAAAAATCCTCGTCAAGGAATGCCTGCTCAGACCATATTATTTTTCAGCGCGGAAATCGATTTCTCGCCATTTATAGCTGATTTTAACGACTTTTGATGTGGGGATTAAATCGAAAGGATTTTATCGATATGGTTCGTGTGGTTGTGTGATGTGCATTGAATTGGGATTGTTCCGAGGCCACTCCTTAACTGACTCAGAATCAGGGATAGCTTGTGTATGAGGAGGGGATTTCCGAGAAGCGATCGACATTCTACAGGCCTTGATTTTTATATCTCTCGGTTGATCTGACGTGAAACGCAGTGACGGGTTGATCAGAAACTTCCTTCAATTCTCTTCCGGGTAATGGATGCGAATGATCCGACAGTTTGATCTCGATCCTGGTTTGCAAACCTTGGTTTCCCGTTAAAAAATGTTGTATCGTGTTCATCTCTGATCGTGTGTCGAAAATGTTGCAAGCGTAGTCGGAATCTTCGTTCAAGGTTTAACGGGAAATTTCCTTGAAGTTCGTCGTCGTTCCGAGGAAAAACTTGCGCCATGTCGGTGGCATTTCCAATGACTTTTGGTGCGGCTACTGAGTTGAATGCCCGGGACGACTGACTTGCGAAAATCGGTTTGCCTCCTGACTGCCGAATATGATTTCAAAGATTTGTATCACTCCACTTGAAGAATGGAAGGAGAAACGGACAGAATCACTCACAAATTTGAATACGTGTCTAAAAGTTAACATTTTTAATTTAAAGGATTTTTTGAGAGGGAAAGTCGAATGAATTTCTCTCGTGTGTGAATCTTCACATTATGTATGACTGAATTTCTGAACAACGGACTTTCAGATATCGTTTTTGTCATGTCTCTTATTCAATGATTACAGTTCTTCGAAGATTCCAACGATTCACCTGAAGAAAAAAAATCATTCAGTGGACTTAGTCACGTGAAAATTGAATACTTTCTCAGGAATACCATAATCAACGTGAGGTTATTGTTTCGAATAACTTTCCGATTTGATGCTGCTGTTGCTGCTGGCAGAAGTAAAGGGGCAGCATCCATCCAGCAAAGGAGAGAAACCCCATCAAAAGAAGGATAGAATAAAGGAAAAACAAGGGTTCCCATGAGTGAGTGAGTGAGTGAGTGAATCAGACTCGGCTTACGATTTTCTTGTGCTCATACGTGTACGGTAAAGTACTCTAATTTTTTTTACGAGGTAGTGTTAATCGCAGGCAAATCGTCGTTAATAATCGCATTTGATACCTTTTTCGTTTCCCAATTTTCTTTTCAATTAAATTTCCCCAATTACGGAGTAAGCTGAAAAAACTCGATTCAGATAGTATATCTCCATGCTTCCGTGATGGCAAATGATATCACGTTTGAATCATATTTAAACATTCATCAGTTTACAGTTTTGCAATTCTTCGAAATACTTTGAAAATTGTAGAATCAGGAACGATTCCAAATCACCGTGGTGAAGTTGAATGAAGATGTATTTCAAAAAGGAGGTAAGACGAGTATCAATTGTTCTTCCGTGAACAAATGATCACATATTTGGGTCGAAATTTCGAACAATTGAATATGTGATGATTTATCAGTTGAATTACGAATCAGTCTACCTTTTTATTATCTTATAAAACTTGCGTGTTTTTAGAATAATTTTGACTGTACACCGGCTTGTTTGTGTTTTTTTCTTCTGACAGCCGAATTGTTGTTCATCAAGGAGAAGAATCGCAAAATGGCGTAAACGAAAGGATAACTGTTCATTTGAGAAGTAACCCTTGGGGACCATTAGGCAAAACTCTGGGAAATCCTGTTACATTGGGGTTTCTTCGCGTCGATTAAACCTCTCGGCTGTCCGTTAGGATTTTAATGTCTGCGTTAAGTCCTAGTAATTTACTGAGGGGTGATGACGAATTTCGTTAGTTTATTGACTTGTCGTTTTTGTTGTGTCCTGGCAAGCAGAAGAAATCGGAGGAATTACGAGTCGAACGGTTTGTGGCGGCGAATTTTCTTGTGGGCGGTGTTTACGTCGCCGTCGGCACAAGGCCTCGTTTCACAAAGTGATTCGGAAAATTATTTCCTTTTTTTTTTTGTTCTCCTCCGCGGAATCGTGGCGGCGAAAAAATTCTTTTCCGTTTGCCGTCTCAATGATGCAGGTTCAAATTTCATTCGCTTGTAAAAAAAATAATAAAAACATGCATTCAGTCGGTAACGCGGATAATTTTCTTTTCGAAACGCCGCGGAACGTTTTGTGTCAGAGATTTCGACGGTAATCCGAAGTTGGTGGTGATGCCTTTGTTTTTTATTGTTGCTGATTTCCACGTTCGTTCTGGTTTCATTTTTTTCTTCCCGAAATAGCACTTTGTTCGCTTGATATCGACTGGATATCCTTCGCTTCTTTTCGCTTTTGATTGCTGAAAGAGGGGCGAAATTGTTTGTTCTGCGATTTACGCCCACGAGTCGAAGAGTCGCCCTTCTTATCAACACGTGACTCTCCGTTTACCAAACGATGTAACGATGTTTCCTCAATCTTGTCTAGGAAAAAAAGACGCGAGTCATCAGTCTAAAATTGTGCATATCTTGACACATTTTGAAGTTGAGACGTGGCCGTTTCATTTAATCATCGCACGATTTCCCCGTAATTATGCTTTGAAGCTCGAAATATTTATTTTTTACCGGTCGATCATGATGAACAATTTTCAGATTTTTAAATCGGTACGTGTTTAATTCTATTTGGTGTTTCATTGGTACAGTAATGAATGGTAACTAGGCTAAAATACACTAAGTTACCGGATGTTTCATTAGTCATTCCGAAGCAAGTCTGATATGTAGTTTTGTATTACCTAAACCCTAACCACATCTGATGCCCAAGTCTCACGTAATCTAATCGAATTTATTAATTCAAATCGTGACTTAATATAAGGCTGAAGTGATATCCGACCGAATCAAACTTTTTTAACATACCTAACCAGACAACTAATGAAATAGCCAACGAATCCCGACTTGAAGTTCAAGTCAAACGTGTTCTAGTTTGATACTTAACCTTATCAGTTCCATAAATACAGTGCGGGAAATAATTTGGGGTATTTTTATTTAGTCTTTTATTGATATATATTTCATTGCGATGTTAGGAGATTTAGTAGATGGAAGTATGACCACCTGAGAAGAATTTTTCGTCCATTTCGGAAAAAATCTCAAGAGCAAGAAGAAATTCTTCCGAAAGATAATTTTGACATTTATTGTGCGCTTCCCCAGAATTGCCTCCTTGTTCGGGATTGAATCCGGATCGGAACCTCGGTCGTCGGTCCTTAAAATTGTGCCGATCTTGTCATCGAGGGTGTAGTATTTTTAATGGAGAAAATTTCGAAAAAGGGACTATTTCTTGCATATTTTTCTGGCGTTGCGAAGCGTTTTTTTTTCTGCTTTTCTCTGGGCTATAGGGGCGAGTAGGCAGAAGTGATTTCGATCAGTGGCCTCGGAAGTGGTCTTGTGACTCGAGAGTACGGTATCCCAGTCCGATGGGTTCCTTCGATATTCTTTTCCGTTCGCGTTTGTTATTGTAATTCGCCGGATGTGCCGAAGCTTTATGGATTTTTGGCCTTTTATTCCCTGAGCGCGCGATCAGGAAACAGGAAGATGAAGAAGAAATGTCGACTGTCGAGCTTTTGACACACGCTATTCGGACCGCTGCTTCTTTGTCTCCCTGGGTCTTCTTTTCTTCTTTTTTTTCCGGTGTGAATTTTACTTTTTCTTCCTTGCCTCTTCGTCCCTGTCGGGATGTTTGGGCGCCGTCGAAGTTTTGATGATTTCGGAAGGTTTTTCTAGCCCTTGAGCTGGATTTTTTCGTGTCTCCGGAAATCTTGTCGGACTGGGTTTCGGAACATTGATGGGAGCTCTGCGAACTTTGTCTCAGCATTTCCCAAAAATAATAGTCATCCTCATTCAAAAAATAAAACGCAGCTTCATCTTGAACAAAATCTTCTGAAAATCGGGAGGCGTCTTAAATCCAGCGCCATCATTGAGATGAAAAAATTAGAAAATCTATAATTCCAGAACATAAACGAGTCCACCATTTCAATTGTACGATTGGCAAATTTAAAACTTATGAAATATCGTTTGGGAATTCTGTAACTTAAATCATCATGTCTCCTGAACTACAAAATAAAATTGATAGTTCCGAATTTTTTTTCGCCAGTTCACCGTCACTCATAAAATAAAACGCAGCTTCATCTTTGAAAATCTTTTGAAAATGAGGGTGCGTCTCGAATCCAGCAAAAAATTGAATTAAAAAGCGCAAATCCCCATTTAAAATCTATACGATTGGCAAAGGTAGAACTACCGAATGCAAATATAATTTGGGCGTAACTTGTAACCTCATGTCTCCTATGCTAAAAAATAAAATTGAATTTTTATTTTCTCGTCGTAGGACGGTAATCGTAATAAACCTCACGTTGTGAGGAAATAGCATTCGTGCATAGATTAAAATCGGGTATTTTTTTCATTTATGGAGGCGTTGCGGGTTTTGCGAATATTCTTGTTTGACCCGCGCTTGGGGATGCAACTTTTTTCCGCTCATTTTATTGTGATTATTTTAGTTTTAACCGCGAATTCGCGTGCAAACCTTGGGTTATTTTTGAGAATGGACCCGATGTGGTGTTTCTTGACGATCGCAGGGGAAGAAAAATGGAAGGTTGCATTTCCCTTGCGTGTTGTCAGGTGGCTGTTCAGTAGCGGAACATTCCCTTGCTGTTGAAAAACACGAGGGGGTTTTCCTTGCAATCACCCGAAAGAATAAAAAAAACAAGGTACTACGAGAACACAATATTTTGTACAGTACAGTAGTTGAAAGTATCGAGGGCATATGGTTTTAAGGTGAAATGTCGATGAAAAAGGTGTTGAATATTCCGACGTGTTTTGTATTGACGCATGTCTCGGCCCCGAAAATACAAAAGAAATCAGGATTTAATTACACCTGTAAACCTTGCTTACAAATCGGTCAGCAGATTTTCACTCATTTCTTAGGAAAGTAACTTTTAGACATACGTGTAGGCCGCATTATTCAAGTCTATTTTACCCATGCTTGAAAAGTGCGGCCTATGTTCGAATACTTTTTTTTTTAATTCAGCTTTACACCGGGGTTGGACTTGTTGAGCTTTCCGCGTGCTTCCAATGAGAATTTCTTTGCTGTCAGTGCAAAATCTGTTCCTAAAGGTTTTTGTGTGTGTGTGTGTGTTGGTGAGGCCGAAACCCGAGGTCGTACCCACATTCTACGCGTTCCTTGCATCGTACTGCACTGACAGTGACTTCGCCGAGGCCGGGTTTGCATCGGATTTCCGGGTCTTGAGCAAGAAGCTTCCCCATAGCCTCCTCCATCTTGTTATCGAAATATTTTTATTTTTAGGACAGCGGTTACTTAGAAGTCGTCCATCTTTTTAAAGGTCTGCTGTTCATTTCATGAAAATTGGTGCACGTCGTTGTGAGAACTAAAATTGTCGCAACCAATTTCTTAACTTGAATTGCTGCAGATGCCAAATATTTCCTTTGTAGAGCAGTTTATAACCTTGCCCATCATCTGAACGTCCCGAAACATTCCAACAATCTGATGAGGTTATGTGGTCTTTAGTGTGACTGATTCATGTTTAAATTATGTTGCTAAAAACCGAATTGCAGTAATTACAGTGTTCATCGCATGGAAGATGAGTGTAGGAGTCAGAATAGGGGAAACTCTTAGAATCAACAGTGATATCATAATAACATTAATGACAAGATTCGAGGGACTGAATGAATAGACAATGGAGCATCAGGTTTAAGTCAATTTCATAAGAGAGGTCGACGCGTAAAAAACCTAGTGATTATTTATTTTTTCGAATCGACTTCTAAGACTTCTTTATCTAAAATTCTGTTCTATCAAAGCCTGCATATTTCGTTTGATTTAATTGTAACAGTTTATTTGTTATAAAATGTGTGTCCGAAAATTGGAATAAATTGGCAAACATAGATTTTTTTTTATGTCTTCACGAGATTTGCTGCTCAAGGATGTTTTATTCCCCTGCTTTCCTTTTTATTTTAAACGTTCTTGTGGATTTTCAGAAACAAAACTTAGAGCAGAGTCTAAATTGAGTTGCGAATTAATGTATAATTCTCATCTATTTGTTTCTGTCTTTTTTTCTGGAAAATTGCCGCAGAGTGTTGATTTGCATTCGGCACAGTCAACATGTGACTTCATGAAACATAATTTTTCCTGCTGTTGGCTTCAAATTTGGGTATTCTTTCTTGAAATATTTGATGGTGTACGGACGACTTCCTCGGTAAATTTTTAAAGGAAAACAACCAAATCTTTGTTTACCCTGCGAAAATGAAAGCTGGCATGGATCGCGAAACACCATGTGTGTCTGTGTGAGCATATGTTATTTTTTTTCGTGTTGTTGCAAATTTGTTGTCGTGTTGTTGGAAACTGATGCACAGTGCCTTTTTTTTTTTGCGTATTCTGTGCTACACTGGCCGTGGTTTCGTGATTTTCTGGCTTCTAATCCAACTGTTCGCTTGAGCGACAGCGTTAATGGCTATCAGGACGAACGACGCCTTCCCCGTCGTCGTCGCGGTGAAACTAGACTTCTGTTTTTCCTCTCTAGTCCCAGGACTCGGCTACTGAATCATATCAGTCCGTGGACACGGTTTGAAGTTGAAAATCTTTTCTTCTTTTTTTTCTTTCGTAATGCTTTCGTTGGAAAAGAAAATTTTTCCCTTGTTTGAGCGAATTCCCCACTGTTTTGCCGCGGGAAATGCGTTGAAAATAAGGTGATTTTCTCTGGGAATTCCATGGCTTGAAAATTGTTCTTCAACTTTTATTCTAGGATGAAACGGAGGAGAATCTGCGATTGGAAATAGTTTTCGCGCGAAACCAGTGCTGCATTTACCTGCCGCTTTATTCTGTCCGTTTTCAAAAACGAAAATTTGCAAGAACGATTTGTAAAAAATGTTTCTATAATGTCACTATTGAATCGTTATCGTTTTTTTTCTTTCGGAAATGCGTGCTATTGAATCATTCAAAGGCGCGATGAGAATCCAGAACAAGTCCCTATTAAATCTCACGAGAAACAAAAATTCCCTTCTCAACCCCTGCAACTACGGAAAAAGAGATTTGATGTTGTTCAAAAAATTATAAATGACTTATGAATTTTTTTCCTGCGATGGCTTCAAATATTGGAACCTGTTGATAAATTTGTGAAAATTTTTGATTCACCCTGTTCAACTGTGGTCGAAGGGAAGTTTTGTGGCCTCTGAATTCATTTTTTCGTTTTAGAAAAATGATGCTGCGAAATCAGTTTCACTTAAAAAAAAAGCAAGATTTGCGTGCCGTGTTGTGGGACACGAATCGTATGGGGTTTTGATTCGTCATTTCGCGAACGTCATGCTTTGCTTCAAGCTTCTCTATCCTGTTGTCGGGTGTTCCTTTTTATTTTTCATTCCTTCACATGACACCGTCGGATAAAAATTTTTTGTATATTTTTATCCGTGTTACTGGGGGATACAAAAAAAAAGTACGTGAGAAGCCCAGGGAATGAGCTTGTGCTTTCTGTCGGAATCGATTTTTTGGAACGTCAATCCTGTGCAACAAGCCGAGACTGTGTCCCTGATTTTTTTTCTTCTCTTTCTCTCGGAAATAGATGGAATAAATTTGTCAGAAAAATTTTGAAGAGATAAGAAGAGTACCCGGCAAAATAAACATAAGGATGAGCTCCGGGAGAAGTTCTGCTCTGTATCAGTTGTCATCCTTCCTTCGTTTGTTTGTTAAGCACGGTTGCGTCGAATGCAATTCAGGAAACGTCTCTGTGACCAAGAATAATTTTCACGGCACACGAAGAATTTTTTGAATACAGAATTTCGTTGCCTTTGGACCCTGTTCTCTCTTGAGAAAAAAAATAAGTTAATAGAATTATAAATTTTCGAAACTATTTATTAGCACCCTTTTTCGTCGAAAATGCTGGCGTGAAGCTTATGATTGAGTTGCAGTATTCGTGTGTAGGTCGCATTATTTGGATGAAGAGTCTGGCTTATTTCAAAATAATATCCAAGATTCGCCCTGATTGATATTGAAGGCAGAAAAAGTACCTCTAATTTCGATTAAAATTACTGTATAATGAAGGGAGTTGGAAAACTGCTGTTATTCCAAAGCAAGGCAATTTTGTAGAATATATTGTTGAGAGATGTTCTGACAAATTTTATTCAAGTGTACTCGTTTC
Organism: Notodromas monacha; assembly: GCA_905338405.1. Classification (NCBI taxonomy): domain Eukaryota; kingdom Metazoa; phylum Arthropoda; class Ostracoda; order Podocopida; family Cyprididae; genus Notodromas; species Notodromas monacha. The sequence goes on along the minus strand of CAJPEX010004626.1, from coordinate 6,107 downwards.
TCTCTCAAAATTGTCCCTTTTTGCAGCGTGTGCAGTTTTTGTCCCTTCCGCAGTGGCTGCACGAAATCGGGCTTCGGTCTGAACTCGCGTAAATATGACAGTGAGTAATTAAAATGTAATTATATCCGACGTGGAGCAAAATAAACGGGCCTGTGCGCGTTAAAACAGGGGCTATTTGCCCTTGCTGAAATGGTGGCCTGAAGCTGAATATCCGCCATCAAGCCAATGCCTTAGGCGAGGGTTTGAATTTACAGCCGCTCAAGCCGTTGGGCCCGAAAACGATAAACTGAAGGGGTTGAAAGGGGGGGAGATGAGTGCACATTTTACGAAATTTCCTGACGTCTGGAGGGCTAAAAAGGGGAGATGGGGGTTTAATTTTTGGATGCTTTCGGGCATCCTTCTTTTTTTCTTGAGACTTGACACTCTCGTAGCAATGAATTCTTCTTCTGAAGCATTTTTTGGTTCGTTTCTTTGTTTTGATTTGTTTGAACCCCGTCTTTTTTAAAGTACGGGGCTGTAAATGAGGTCAGATGAAATATCGTGGCACGTTTTTGCATCACTGAGAACGAGTTTTTTAAAAATATCTCGGCAAAATATATTTCCCGCTACAAATGGGTGAAATCATACGTGAACTTTTTTATTTGAATAACTTGCTTTTCATGATACAGTAATTGTGATTGAATCGGATTTCTCATGTTGGAAATTCTTCGAAATCCTTTTTACTCTTCGTGAATTAGATTATAGGTTTTTTGGCATATTGTGAAATACGTCACGTTGTATTTCAAATTTTGCTTGCCATTAATTTGCTCTGTACTTTGGATGCACTGCAACATAATGTACAGTACGTTGTAGAATCAATAGCGTCTTATACTTGCGAGAATACGTTATTTTTCGATTGATTGATTGGTTGGTTGAGATATTGCTTCTGGTCGTTCGTCTCGCCCACCCAAAGTGCTTCGAGTGTCGGACAGCTGTCCTGGCGGTCGATTGATTTTGCTCGGAAGGACAGACCCTTGCTTCATTTGTTGCGTAGGTGTTTTTCCCTTTCTGGTATTGCTTTTTCGCCATGTAGAGAACGAGAGAAGGGCCCCCCCCCCCTTTTCATCCCAAGAGGAAGGGATTTTCGTTTTCATTTTCTGCCGAAATGTCGACGTGGCTGGAGGGCTTCGGTAAACGAGGGGGGGTTTCCTCTCTTGATGGAGAACCCCGAGGGTAAAGGCGTCATCAAGTACCCTCGCTCTCCCTTTTCTGGCACTCTGTTGCGTCAGATTTGGATCCTATGGGGATCGTCTTCCCTCTCAAACAGTGCTGAATCCATATAGGGGGGTGCTTTTTGTGTGGGGGGGGTGGGAAGGATCTCCTCGAGGATCGAAGCTGAAATGGATGCGATCTTGTGAAACCTTAGGGTTCCCTGGTTCTGCCAGCGCAGGTTCCGTGGATGGAATGTTCATCCCTCCCTCGCGTTTTTGGTCCCCTTTGAGATTGAAGTACTGTACCCCGCAGTTGTTGAGCCCTTTGAGAAATCTAGATTTTTATTTTCTTGACATCCGTTCTTCGTGAAAGTCTAAAGCGCTTTGAACTATTCCGTTAATTTTTTTCTGAAAGCTTAAAAAAAAGAACTAAACTCAAATTGGGCCACGTGCGACTATCTTCTTTTTGCTCGATTTCTGCGATAAGGCGACATTTTGATCGTTTGACTCGTGAATTAATTTGCCTTACAAAATATTTTTTTTAAACGTGATGCACCAATATTTTTTGTTGTTGGATTTATGATTAAACATAATAAAACAACGTTGACATTAACGTCAGGCGAAAAGAATTTGCAACCTGCATTTGACAGTGTTTTTAGGAATGTTAAAACCGTTTTTTTTCAGCTGGCATCCGAGCATTTTAGATTTCGGAAACCGTACATAAAATATATCTGGCAATTCTAGAGTTCAATTTCATCGGTCTAGAAAAAATAAGCCAAGTTAAATAACATCGAAGTTCGAAGACATGGCTTTAGAATTTGAAAACTGTTCTGCGAAGTGAAGCTAGCAAAACGTGTGCCTCCATCCGAAATACAAATGATTTACAATATATTTTACAATGACTGAGTAGGACTTCGATCGTATAATCTACGAATTGAGTCACGTTCTGTGGAAAATTCGTTCCGCTGGTAACGCTTCAAAATTGTTGTCTTATTCCAAAATTTATAATTTTGTTATTGTTGATTTTACTTGCTTGAGAGTGATTGTCTGAAAGAAATGCAGTTGCTTTCGGCTGCAAAAGCACGAGATCCGGGGGGGAATGAAATGGTGCGGATCGTTGGGATCATGCCTTGTTGCACGCATGGGTGCTGGGTAAAGTGAACCCCGAAAGCAATTCAGCGCCAACCAACTGAGCGTAAAGTCAGCTCAGTTGGATGAAACGTTCTGAAAAACCGCAAAAAACGTAATTCAGTTTGAGATAAGTTTCATTTCGCAAAACAGAGAATCCCGCTAGGAATAATTTTAAAAATGTTCCAGAAAAAAGTAAAAATGTATATAGTCATAAATATACTATGTATGATATTGTTGTTCTGTATTTTGACTATTAAATATGCACAAATGCAAGATATGGAAAAATCTTGGCAATATTCTATTTTCAAAGGTAGAAAAAAGTTTTTCAAATGTTTTCAGTACCGGTCTTATTTATGCCATGCTATTTTGCAAGGTTAGCCTTTTCTTTGGCAAACATTTGAAAACTTCAAAGTGGTGACTTGCTGAAATTCAAGTAGTTTTTCGTCTTGGAAAATTCGTGAAGCTGAAGAAAACTGTCATGAAAAATGCTATTTTTTTTGCTGATAACAAAAAGTTTTACAGACGACATATTCTACAATATACGATGAGCGTGGGCGGCCAGTTGGCGTTTCGCTCAATTTTCCCATGCGCTGAATTGGATGGCGCTCGATTGGGCGGTCACGGCTCGCGTGGCCATCACCTCGTTTCATTTATTATTATCTTTATCTTCTCTTTCTGTCCCGTCGGCATTGTGCATACACAACGACCTGCTTCGTCGTCGTCGTCGTCGTCGCCGCTGTCGTTCGGTCGCGATTCTTTTCGCCTGCCGCATTCCTGTGCTTATCCCTTCCCTCTGGTATCCGGACGACGACCAAATTTCTCCCTCCTCTCCCCTGTAATTTTTTTTTTTTATATTTCTTCCTTTTCCGACTGTCTCCTTGGTTTTTTCCTCTCTGTGCACAGTACTTCTCTTCACTGGCTTCTCCTGGGCTTGAAAGTTGCAGGCAGTTCGGTTTGTGTCGCGTCATCCCCGGGGGCCTCCCCTGGCGCTTTTTCCGCTCGTCCGGGTTTCTCCCCCGGGTGCTCGGGGGCACTCCGAATGCGACCACATCCAAGGGTTTCCTTCCCATAATCGTTTTACTGTACATGATGTTTAATGGAATGCTGATTTTCTGAGCTTCAATGAACCATAGGTGTGACTGTCAGGATTTAGGACGTCCCCTATATGAAATGAAAACTGTTCCTCTCCTCTTTTTTTTACATTATTTTTCTTACTCCTGGATTATGAAGCGTGCGTGAAAAGACTCAGGGGATTGTTTTGGGGATCTGCTGTTGAAATGTTTTATGTGATTTCGTAAATCTACTGCAGGTTATTGTCTGTGAGGTTTTTTGATACAATTTATGCCCGTCGTTCTGTTTACAAATAAAATATCTTCTGATTATGAGCTCGACTCGCTTCCAGCAAACGTAATGATGTGGTTTCAATCAATCAAAACGTAATTTCGGTAAAATCAAAAAATCTTTGAAATTTTTTTATTGAGAAACAAACTCATGAGTAGTCATTGATGGAGAAGCGTAACTAATTTTTTTTGCTTCGTTGTTTTTCTTTAGACGACCAGCTCTAAAAATAATTTTGGCGGTACTCCGAATTTGGCTGCATCGAACGGCTTTCTTACTTATTTAAAACACTTTAGTACTGCTTGAAGGACAGAAAAGAAACGTTTTTTCTGCTCATCTGGCTCGTAAATCTGTTCATTGTGATACCGGGCGCCAGAAATAACCCGAGTTAGCCTTGAAAGTATTGGACGAGTTTTCACAAGACGTGACTGTTGTGGTCTTGGAACTTTTATATCTCATAATTGTCTTCCTCCCGGCAAGAATTTCAGTTCCTTATCTACGCATTTTTCGTGGCATCATCGTTGTCTAACCCGAAGGTTTCTTCGTTGCAGTGATAAAGTTTACTGTGTGTGTGTGTGTGCTCTGTTTCTCAAGGGTCATTCTTCGCTTTTTTTTTCCTTTCCATAGAATCTGTGGCATTTCTGATCCGAAAAAATAAATTGACCTTGTTGTAGTACTAATCCTGACCCACATTTCGTTCATTGAAGAAGGAAGATACTGACAGTCAACTTTGCCTCATTAAAATCTTGGCATAGATTATGTAAGAAAATTATTTCTCTTCAGCTGCATACGATCAGTTCTAAAAATACTCAAAAACTCCGAATAAGTAACCTTGCGAACGAGTTACGCGTGTGTATTTTCCCTCGTTCAGCGACAATTTTATCGGTGGCAATCTTCGTCATGTAAATGACATTTTTGTTTGGAATGGTTTGAATTACCGTCGTACTATGATATTCCTTGGATAAGGAATTATTTTTTGGCCTGCAGAATTTCGCTGAGTGGAATAAATACATAAATGCCCGCCGTCACCGCACCAAAATTTCTCTCCGTGCAATAAGCCGGGAAAAATTACAGACTTTCCAATTTATTTTACACGTAGCCATAGCGAAGGACAATACTTATTTTAATTGAAGCTAGCATGATAACTTTTATTTGAAGTTGAAGAACTCCTGAACAACGGTCTCGTCCGTGGGACGAATGTATATTTAGCCTAAATACTGCATTGTTCTTTAAAGACCCATTTCTATACATTTGAAATTAAATTTCCCAAACTTCGATTATTCCCTTTTTAATTTTGATCATCCGGACGGGAAGAAAAGCCTGTTCCCTGCTTAATTTTATATTCAGCTGCCTTAAATGTTTCTCATATTCAATAATTATTCAGGCTAATGCTTTATAAATATCATTGGAACACCAATAATCATAAGTCTTGTCTTTCCTGAAGATATTTTTAACCAGCCAAGTAGAATTTTCTAGACGACTGATATTTGATTAACCGGACAAGGGCAACTGGTCATTTTTACAGATTATTGGAGTTATACCTAGTGTCAGCCTTGGTGTGACCTGATGAGTCTCCCACGCAGTGAAAGCAGCCAAAATTGTATTATTGCTTTAGATCGAAATGCTTACCTCTTTAAAATAATGATAACCTCTTCAAATTGTGGTGATAACACCTTCCTGTGACGTTTCAGCACTATTTTTTCAAGGAAAATAAAATTTGATCTTGCAGAGAAGTTATTCTCTGTACAAAGAATTCTTGAGAAACCCCCCCCCCCCCCCGACAAGCTAATTTTGTATTCAACTAATTACTGTTCATCCCATTACTGTCAAGAAAGTGAGGTCACCTGTGTATTTCAGCCTTGGCCTTACCTATTCAGGCTCCCACGCAGTAAAACAGACAACAGGAAAGCCCACATTTTTGAGTTTATTCGTGGTGAATTTTTAAAATGACGGGAACTTCTTCGAAGTAATGCATTGTGGGCTTCTTTCGTGAATCTCCGAAAAAAAAATCGCGTTGCAACGAAGCTGTATGAACCAAGAAGGAATCTTCGTTGAACGCTAAATGCGTTGTAAAACGATTTGAATATCATTGCTGTTATTGAGCATGGACCTGAAAAAGATTTCATTGTAACCAATAATTCTTTGTAACGAGATTGAATATTACGATATTTTACTGTATACAGGAAATTTTGTAGAATATTCAGTTTTTAAAAATTCGCGAAGAATTTGTCCTTCAGCCTTCATGATTCAATTCCGCCTTTGATGAAGTATTATTATTTTTTGTGACCTATAAGGAATCTTTCACGCTGTATAAAACGAGAAGAAGAGGAGGATGTTATTTCTCTTGAATTTTTGCTGAGTTTAATCGTGTGGAGCTGCTGCTTTTTCTTTCTTTCGTTTTTTTTTTTTTTTTGAAAATGCCGGAACCCGCTGCGGAGTGGCGCGAAC
>CAJPEX010004625.1:4736-20570 GCA_905338405.1 Notodromas monacha | reverse complement strand
CGGGTCACTCTGAAGCACTGTTTCTTTACTCAAGCACCAGTCTCTCGCTTCCCACCCATACCTGAAGGCAACCCTACTTATTGCATGTGAGTACAGGTGGACTCACTGTCTACATTGGAATTCAAGAAACCTGAAAAAAATATACTGTAAAGAGAACTCTGACACCAGGAACCCCTCTGACGTGGGTAGAAAACCTATGGGATCACAACAAATTCATGATACAGATGTGACTCTCTCTTTACAAACCAATTCAAAGGCCCAGAAAAAATTGCTGTGGAGAGAATTTTGTTGTAATGCACCTTTTTACCATGGGTAGAAAAACCTATGGGACCACAACCAATTTCATATGCAGAAGGATTCTCTCTACAATGAAATTTTAGAAAGCAGAAAAACCCCATTGTAGAGAGAAATTTGCAGTGAAGACCCCCCTATAACATGGGCAGAGAAATCAATGGGACCACAAATAATTAATTATACAAATGGACTTGCTACAATGAAATTCAAGAAACCAGAAAAACTCTATGTGTAGAGAATTTTGTTGTAGAGAACCCCAATAGAAAAGTAATAAACCCTATGAGACAAACAAAAAGTTTCATTCAGAGAAGATCATTTTAGACAAAACTGTTCAAGAGAGAATCTGCCTGTTTTCATTTGGCCTCAGCAGAAGGGTTGTGGACTGACATATAACAACCCAATCAATATTTGATTGAACACTCAAATTTTTGGGTAGAGTTGGTTATCAAAATCACCTTTTGGCAACAAGAAAAATATAGAAAACCCAGATAGTGGTACAGTACTGAAAATCTTTGTGGTAACAATGAGCATGCAGGTGGACTATATTTCAAAAATGATTTCTCCACATCAATTTTATTCCAAAGTGGCTCCTCTGGAAGAATATTTTCTCTGATGCATTGTATTTGTCAACCTAATAGTGCTTGAAAGGTTGAAAGTTAGAGAGTCCACCTCTATATTAGGCATAACAAATAATGAAAAATGGAAAATACCACCAGGAAAATCACTATAGAACCTGCTGTGATAGAACTCCAGAATTAGCAAACTAAATTGTGTGACAATTGATGCCTCACATGGAGACACAAATTTCTGTACTTGAAGAATCAAACAATTTGATCACAGGAATGTAATTACTGAAATGCATATACTGTGCAGCATTTTACTCATATACCATATTACGAAGAAATATCCTTGATGAAGTGAAACTCTTTTTGATTTGGGCTAGNATAATCTTTGATCAGTATAGCAAGACTTGTTCTTGCTCTTTGCTTCTAGTGCTCCTTCTAATGCCAAAAGGTCAGATTCTGTTTGGTTTTCTTCTGTAAATTGATGCTGAGAAAAAGCTATTTAATCTAATTTTTGGTGAGCATTTTTCTAAAGTATTGAATTACAGGAGAATGCATAAAAATATTCCCGTTGAACTCTATGGGAAAACGAGGTCCAAAATGCGGACGTTTCGACTTAGAGTCCATTACGTCCGCATCTCGGGGTCTCACTGATTATTTTAAAATTTAATACGGTACACGAAATCCAGGAGATCAAGATCTGTGTCCTCGTCGCAAAATCTCCTCCACACGGAGGGGAAAAAAAAGTCAAACCCTGGACACAAATATGTTTTGCAGCAGCAAGACGGACTCTTCCGGCTCAAATGAATCAAGGATTGGCTTTTGTTCGAGTGTTTGATCCTGAATCAAATCTGCTGTTGACAGAACCGGGTCAAATGCAAACTTTTGTCCCCGTGGCCAATTGTTGACTCAACATCCATCAGTGTCTAAGGAGAGCACAGCAGCAGGTGATCAACTAACACCTTTTCCCCATTGATTCTGCTTCGACAAATTCAAGCCTCTGGTACACGAGGCTTATGTATATTCCTACTCATCTTGATCAAATAATCCCTTTTCGCCATTATATAGACTGTCCAAAGGAAAGCGAATTCTTGCCAGTTAAAACCTGCTAGTATGAAGTATAGAGCCTTAATCCCCTAGTCTTTTTGAATGGGTGTCATAATCGAATCCTGAATAGTGAAGAATCAAGGAAATACTCAAGCATGAAATACAAGAATGATCTGCAGAAATTGAGTACAATAAAAATTGTTACAACAAACTTGTGCGGACTTCAGAAAAATTTGTTTTACTGTACAACAAATATATTCTTGTAACAAGATTTTCAGAATAATGGCTATAGGCATTGTGTCAAATGAAATCTGCTTACACTATGTTCAAGATCTTCCTTTTCTTGATTTTTAGATGGCTTACCAAGCTTGAAAACTGATCTTCTGAAACAATTGGAACGTCAATCATGAATTCTCCATACTTTTTTGTCAGATAATTTTTTGCATCATCTGTCTGTTACAGACTTTTTCAACATCTGTAAAGAAAATCTGAGACTGTGCCTTTCTGCAAAAAAAATTTGCATCAGGATCATCTCAACATGTTGCAAAGAAGCTTGTGTTACTGGAATTGGACAGTTTGCTATAATGCGATTTCTATAACAAGTACTGTACTCTGTTGGCTTTCTGCCCGGACTTAAGAAAAAATGTTTCACTCTGATAAATTTGTTATACAGTAACGCGATTTATTGTAACGAGATTTTACTGTATTACAGGCTAACCTCAAAATCTCAAAACCTCCGTAAGCCAAACGTTTTGCATGTAATTCAAATCTAACAGATTTGACTGTTACTAACAAAACGCCAAATAGCAAGAAAACATTTCCTATAGATGTATTCAGTGAAATTATTTATAAATTTTGAGATTTTTCGTTTCTCCAGCTAGACCCGAAAGCTTATTTTTTCTTCCATTTATTCAGTCTATATGATGCAAATTGTGTTGATCTTATACTATACAGTATAAACTTTCTCATTTAAAAATTCAATATGACTCAAGAGTACTTAAAGGGCAAAAATAGGATTAAAATATACTGTACAGTCTCGTTTCCTCTGATCTACTTGAATTCCTGGCATAGTTGAGTGAATGAAAGACCCAGTCTATCTATTCGCCCACGTTTTTAAACTTTAAGAAAAAAACATCCATCACGTGTTCAGCACAGTTCTGACCAAAAAAAAAAACCTATAAAAATGATCTACATTATTTCGAACACGCTTTGTCGGAAAACAATTGCATCCAGAGTTTAGGGAGAAGAGATGAATGCAGATAAAAATTGCACGAGTCCAGATGGACTCGATTGGACAGGTACGTCTTTGTTTAGTGTTGGTTTTTGGGACAGCAGAGTTGCCTTATGCTTTGTTTTTCTTTCTGGTCCCTTTCTGACGTCATATCCTAGGGTACTTCCTACCTGACGTCCCGTCCCGTTTCTTGCAGAGCAGGCAACAATCACCCTCAAACAAACCCGGGTCAAAGCTGACGCGGACAACTGATGTATGCTGATAATCCAACAGACCACAGCAAGCCAGCAATCAATAGCATCATTGCACACTGCCACAGAGGGGAGGGGGGAAGGGGGAGGGGGGAAAAAGGCAGCAAATGAAAAGAGGGACTGGAGGGAGTGGTTCAGCAAAGAGCCCAAGAATAAACCACCACTGGGGAGATGGAGAATGGCCCTGTCTCTGGTAGCCACAACAATCTCATTCCAATCAAAAGGCAATAATGCTAGCATATACATGAGAATTCTGGTGGACTCTCTCTATAATGAAATTCATGTGAGACCAGGAAAAATTTGGCTGTAGGGCGAACTTTGTTACTAAGAACACTTGCCTCTGATAGCCAAAACAATATCTTTCAAATCAAAAGGCAATTGTAGCATCCCTAGGAATAAATGTGAACTCTGTCTTGAGCACAATTCAAGGACCAGAAAATCACTTGTTTTAGGGAGAATTTTCTGGTAGAGAATCACTGTAACAGGCTGATGAGGACCCTTTGGAATCAAAAACATATTTGTTGTACATTGTAGTAGAAATGGTTGTTGTAGAGGGCATCCATCCATCATATGAGTCAAGAAGTTAATAATGCTACAGTATACTGAAGAATTTTTCTCTTTGGTGAGAATCATTCAAAGTATTATAAACAGATTCCCATTGCAACAACGTATTTCTAAATGAAAAATTCTTGTTGAAAATTTGTTTTTAGGGGCCCTGCCAAATAGTGTAACAGTCTAACAAACATTGTGGAAAGTATTAATTTTTCTATATAGTGTAACATTTATCCAGGTTTCTGAGAATTCTCTTAATCCAAAAATCCTTTGCATCCACCTATTAAAAAAACAAGGAATGAAACCTTTTCTGTCAATCAATTCGTGTCTCATTTTTGAAGGAAAAGGTGCCATAAAAAGGTTTTTCATTTACCTGCATTTTTTATCTTTTTTTCTTGTCCTGCAGTCTCAACTGTTGTAAAAAAAGCCCTGGTCTCTAATAGAAGCCAGTGTCTATTAACCCTTGAGCAGCAGCGCCCGGATGATTTCCATTGCAAGGTGGAGCCGAAATATTTTTGCAGGCTTGCAAATTTTGGTTTGACCAAATGTCACAAAATGGCAGTTTAGGTTGGATAGATAAAGTTGGGAAAAATCTGGGAAAGTTACAACTATTGTTACTTGGACAGTTGGACCCACACAATACTAATTCTATTGCAGGAATGCTAGAAAAACTGCCACCCAGCAGGGATATTTTTTTTAGCAAAATTATTCTGCAGGGAGACTTAAAAAATTGTGATTTTCCAACTTTGGCTCTTCTGACCTGACCAAGATTTTTTATTTATTTCTGATGCTGCATGGCAGGAAATTTTGCAAATATTTCTGAGCTCTGCTGCAGAAAGGTTAAACATCAGGAGAAAATTCCAATTTTCTAAAGGAAAGCTATGGGCATTTTATAAAATATACAGTGGTTAACATTTTCACTTGGAGCCACCAGAAATCACTGGAATTGAGCAGTTTTTCAACATTATCACTTGCTTGTAAACACAATATACAGTTGAAACTTGATAACTCAGATCTCCTTAACAAGTCAAATACAGTACTGTACCTCCCTCAGTCAAATTTTCTTAAAGTGCCCATCAGGATTCCCTTAGAAAGAATGTATTAAAATTTTCCTAATTCAATGGCTTTTCCTCTCAAACCACAATAAGTTGAATTTTCTGAGGCCTTTGGGCTACTATCTTCTTGACAAAGGAAAGAGAAATGCAACCAAGAAGGAACTTGATGTGTTTTCAAAGGAAGTGAATGACGTATTGAGGCAAATGAACCCACACCTCCAAGTTTAAAATACTGTAAACTCATTTAAGAAGTAATATAAGGCCCATTAACAATTTCCTGCAATTCTTGCAGCACATTCCCACAAAAAGAAATGCTTGTTTCCTTCACTTGAAACCTCCCAAACTCAAAACCAGGCTAATTCAATTTTTGCTGGTGCAGTGAAACTCAACTTGAAAAGGTTTAATGATATCTCTTAACCATGTATGCATATACCCAGAAACAGCTGCAATGACACAAGTTTTGCAGTAAAATCAGCAGCCACCAACGCAGACGAGGACAGGAGGGTCAGAAAAAGCAAGAGATGCAAGTGTGGTCGGGGAGGACATATCCGAGGCCCCTGGCATCTCTGCCAGGAAATCGCCCACGGGTGGACTTTCGCAGAGGGGATCCTCGCTGGAGATCCCACGGAGAGAGGGGGATGGCGAGTTTCGGATCCTCTTTTATTGACACTTATCGGATCGACCACGGGGGCCCACCCTGGTGGATATGTATCACGCACGGGCCCTGCCTTCCTGGCTCATCAGGGTTGCCAATGAGAAGAAAAAAAAACGAAGAACCAGCACGCATATTGGAAGAACACAGGACTGCTTAGTGTCCATATAGAGAATGAAACAAGTCCTTCCAGGGTGGTAAGTTGTTAAAATGCAGCTTATAACAAGAAAGTCTTGTTTATTAAAAAAAACATTGCTCAACCATTTTGGGATATTTTTCATGAGGAATGAATGCATAAATTTACATTTTTTAAAGATGAAAAGTATTTCACTGGAAAATATAGCCAAAGTTTGGAAATGTCCATGCATTTTTTAAATTTGTGCAAAAGAAAAGCTTTTTTTTCAACCTTCAACTTTTGGGGTCTGCTGGGCTTTTCCAATTATCCTCTCCTGGCTTATCCAAATATTTCTCATCAAAGGCTACTCTCCCCAGGTGCCATTTGTTGATCATTATGCAAACCAAAATGCACTAGTCTCCAAAAAAAGAAGAAAACAAATCCTGGCACCATCATTCAATGGAAAAGAACCTTCTGCTTCTCAAGAGTTAAGATGCTCAAAGACAGTGAAGGATGATTCAGTCTCAATCAAGACTATTTTTTAATGCAACACAGATTTTTTTCAAGGTATCAGTGGGTCTTTTAAAATTATATCCTGAAGTTGATTATCAAGTGTGCTTGAATAACAAACACAAGGGTTTTAGTTATCTTAGAATGTTGTGAGGATACCTACCATTTCACTTCCTAGCATGTACTGCATGTAGACTGTATATTGTCCAAATGTCTGGGCATAACTGTACCAGTACTATATAGTGTCTTTACAGTGTCCATACTTTGGATTGTCCAAATGCCAGGGTATTCATTTGATGGAGACCCACTGTCACATTAACGTTAGCACCATGCAAACCTTTTTCTTTCCAAATTGGAAGAAAAATAAGGGGGGGGGGACATATGTGTGTAAAACAATGAGCATTTTTTTGTAAACATTCGGTGCGCATAATACTACTTGATATAAACAGGACACCTTAAACCAATTTCAACCGATATTTTAAAAAGGGAAAAAATGGAAAATGAACCTTCAATTCACTAAAATACAATGAAAATTCAAATTCTGACAGACACATTCATTTTATAAATATTTCAAATTTGAGTTTCTAAAAATGGAGAGCGCATACTCAGGGATACTTTTCCATCCAAATTTTCAGGCTGAAAAACGTGGGTGTTTCTCTCACTCAAGGGTACATAGTACTCAAGTAAATACACTGATATGTCGAACTCGTATCAGGGACCCACATGATTATACTGCAATATTATTTTTCACTGGCAACACTGAATGTTCGGAACCCGGTTCAAAGCAAACAAGTCCAGCAGAAGCCCAGCGTTTTCTCGCAAATTTCGCCAGGGAACCCCCCACTCCCTCGCTCGCCATCAAAAAGGACGGTTTATGATCGAAATGCTTTTCCTTCTCCCTAAACTCCCAGGAGCACAAAATAATAAATAGATAAAAAGTAAAGCCAAAAACCGTTGCATAAAATCTCTCCCTTATCTCTCGATGTTCTGTTCGGCTCCCTCGACCATCCACCAAAATAAGACGATAGAAAAAACAACGGTATCGCTATAGAGTTTCCATCCAATGATGGTGACGGTGCATAAAAAGCCACCCTCATAGTTTTGAATTTATTTTTTTAAAAATTATGCAAATGCTGCTTGTGGATTTCAGTCTCATAAGTGTTAATTTGATTTTTAGATTTGAGTTTCAGCCAAAAAAATAAAGCACACACACAAAAAACATTTAATACTGTATCTTGGAAGTTCGGTCACGGGGAGAAATTTAAGCAAAATCGAAAACGGTGGAGCTGACCTTAGAAAGGTCAAAAAATACTTTCACCGATATCGATGATGATAATTTCATCATTTCAGATTCAGAATAAAGTTCATGCAGTGACATAATTTTCAAATTTTAATTTACTGGCATCAGAATGACTATTTGTCAAGTCATGCATTCCAGGATACAAATAGTCAGGGATTGTATACAAAGGACACTGTGCAATTACACTTTTTCTGTGTGGAAATTTCGGCAGACAAATCAAATTTCAAACACGACCTCATACAACACAGCATGACGGTCTTTTAATCTGCAAAAATCCGTAATATTTGTAAAAATAACCAAAAAAATCGGCACTGCTACCTTTATTCCAGTTATTGTGTGAAATTTTCTCCAAAGGCTTGCTTTCAGCAACAAAGTTTCTGGCAAACATATAAGTGACACGATTTTAAATACTGTACATCCAAAATATGCTGCCGTTCAGATATTTATCGATGAGAAACAAACATCAAAGATGTCAAGCTCTTCTCGATGTTCCCGAAAAGAAGTTGTAGAAAATATTGCACAATCAAGGATTCAAAACCGAAAAACAACCGAAGCACCGAGATTATTCCACAAATCCCGCTGCTCTTCGAATTTTAATGTTTGACAAAAGCTCCATTAAAAGAAGGAAACATTTAATGAATTCAAAAAGTAGATCACGTAAAGGAAGACAAGAATGTTCACGTCTGTAATTCAAGCTAAACATAGAAAAATGAAGACCGGAAGTTCAAACTTTGCCGAACCAAACAAATTAAGGCATTGGGTAGTCGAACCAGACTCAAATTTTTTATATTTTTTTATACACTGATGACGAAAATGGTGAGAGGTTGTAAATTTCAATGATGACTGCGGATGACATCATGGATGAAAGATAAATAGGATGGTCCTTTTGTAAGAGAGAAATCTTGCACAATATTTCTAAATCTACACTTGAGTATGAGAAAACAAAAGTTTTGAAAGCATTCTATACGAGGATGGAAGAGAAAATGATGGACAGGAAGTACAGACTTTGATGCGACTTCCGATTACCTATGAACATACTTATTCAGAGGGAAACAAGTGAACCTGCAGATAAATTCGTTCGCGAAATTTCAAACGCAAAAAATTGGTGAACCACGAAGTCTCAAGCATGAAAAAAATCCAACCAAAAACGCACGCATTTATTTTTTTTAGCAAACCAAGAACAATGTCACGCCAAACTTCGTTCAGAGACTTTCGTTCATCAATTCGCAATTTAAAAATGCGCTGGACTTCAATATTTTTCCATCACTCTCGCTCTTTCCGGGCTCTCGGTTGTCCTTTTTCCTTTTAATCAGGAATGTCGTCATTCTGTTCCGATTTCTGAGAAGCTAATGGAAAGGACAATAAAAGAGAGGCAGACGGGTTCATGGGTTTCTTCGAAAAGTTGTGCGTTTTACGCCATTGGTGGAAGGAGGGAATATAAAATAAAAATGTCGGGAGTAATGAAAAAACGTCGGGAATAAATGCGCATCGGCTGTAACCGAGCAGCAGACCTCAAGTCGTAAAATGACCCGAGGGGGGGATCCCATAAAAACCAGAGACGGACAGTTTCAGGGGATCGTCCAGATATTGTTCCACCACCCTCAAAGTTCAGCCCACAAGTTTTTTCACCGTCATAGGAATTCCGGTATTCCAGCAATCATTCAGAAAAAAATAATATATAATGTGAAATCTTATGACAACACACTTTTGTCGACTTCAGAAAAAGTTTTGGATTAAATAATTTATGAAACGTATAACACAATTTTCAAAATTGACAGGAACAATTTGTGGGCTTCAGAAAAGGTTCGTTGGACTGAATAATTTTTTTTAGATGAGTAGCAAGATTTTCAAAATCAATGACTGGAAAAAGTTGTTACATTGGACCTGCCTTTAATACATTTGATCTTGCTTTCTTGGCAATCTCAGACATTTTTGTATTGTTTGAAGAAAATGAGTGATCCTCCAGACATTTTTTTTCAGCTTCAATTATGGATTCCATCAGTTTGTTCATTTTGGGAGGATGACGTGTAGAATCCCTTCATTGAAGCATGTTAATCATTGATTACAGCTGCTCCCATCCATGCTAAAAGAACCACTAATTCATATTAGGGATGCACATTTTCAGACAGTGCCTGTCTTAGTCAGGACATTTCTACCTGGAGAATATTGTAAACATTCCTAAAAAAAATGTGCTCTACTGAAATTTGGATATTTGTTACAAGTTGGTTTCAACACTTACTCGTTATGCTTTCTGCTGGGACTACAGAACAAGTTTTTAATGCATTACTGAAACATTTTCTGCAATGATATTTATTGTATACAGAATTTACTGTACTCCATTCCAATTGGATGGGGAAAATATTGTGTGACATGTTCCCTTTCAGCAGCGTCAACAATGTGAAATGTAACACCTAATACAGTAACATATTTTTAAATGACGCCACCAAGACCAGTAAAGCTAAGAAAAGCTAAGAAAAGCTAAGTAAAGCTTTGATGTAACGAACATTTTTATATATATTGCTACATTTAAAATTGTGGTTTGGACAGGGACCTAAAATAACTTCGTTATAAGCAATTATAGTAATAACAATATTTGTTGTAACAATATTCTGCTGTACCTATTTACTTGAGTACCACATATAGGACTCTTGAGTTTAGGGACACATCTGCATGTGTCAGCCTGAAATATGAGTGAAAAATGTTTTTCTCTCTGGTAAGACATGCATCAAATTTTTAGAGACTTGAAAATGAAGCATCTTGCGAAAAATGGTATCATTCCTTAAATTTTGTCTTGAACTATAATAGTCATGTTAAATATTTATTTACCTTCTTCCCATTTTAAAATTACATGTTGAAATTTGTTTAAAATTACCTGTTCGAATTAATAACTGAATGATGCGCACCACAGCTCTGAAAATGTTTTAAAATGTTTACATAAATATTTAATATTGTTTTACCTGCTTATGACGTGAACCCCTTACTCCTCTTGTGACGGTTGTGGTTTGAAAAGTTGCTTAATCAAAGCAGAAATGTTATGAAAAAATGAAAATGCTCCATGCGTAGCCAGCAGTTCCCTGACAGAGGTAATTTTAGAAGCTGTCGTGCACTTAACTTCCAAAATCCCTTTTTTCGGATTGAAGTGTGTGTCTATGCGAGCTCTATGGGAATTTTTGCCAAATTCCCAAAAATTTGTGAATCACACATTGAAGAAATTGAACTCCGAATAGCACGATCTAGTGTCAAACACAGAAACAGCCATATCGTATCTCGAAATACTGTAGCTTGAACTTGGCGTGCAACATTATTCAACATAATTTGTATAAAATTACGCGCATCTTTCAAAAATTTTCGTATTGGACACGCATTCCTCGGAATTTTGAAACATTCCTATTCGATCCTCCGAAGTGCATTCCAGCAGACGGGTTTCATTCGGTCATAAAATTAATTCGATGAAGAGAACCTCATTCGCAGTGTACTTCGAGCCTTTAGAACTTTTTGATGGACCCCCTGCGAAGCCAATATCGTCCAGGAGAAGTAAAACTCAGTGTTTCCATATATCTACCCCTCCAATTCTGGTCTGAGATGGATGATTGCTAGTTTTCCCCAAGAATCTTTATGTCCATGCTGTGCTGGTATCAAGATCCAGACTTGAATAAAACTGGACCCGATTCTGTACCAGGCATTTCTCTCTTATTATTTTTTTTTTTTGGGAGGCGTAATAAATTTGAAAGAGCTTCCTTATGGGTCGCCGTATCATCTTTGTGGGGGACCATTCGGAAGAAAATGGATTCCGTCATTTTGCCGCTCATTGCGGAACATATTTTAAATAAAAGAGGGTCTTTTCTGAAGTCGGGGATGCATGCACGCAAGTTGTAAAAGACAGGTATTATTTTTTTTCATGTGAGGATGATCGTAAAAATGAATAAAATCGCCTGACCCAAGATGACGAAATCTAGATTAACCTTCCCGGGAACGGGTTCAACTACTTTGCGCAAAATCTGATTTGAAGATAGGGTATCTTAAACACAGTTTCCTTGTAGAACCGACGCGAAATGTTCTCTTTACTGGTTTTGCGGACTTCTAATAAATGGGGATTCTACCGTTCGATCAGTGGTGCAGTAGAGTTTGTTAACTAAAATTCTTCTTATAAATGCTCAAAGAAATTGCATAATCGATTCGGCAGGGTTTCCGTTAATTTCCCCAAAGCCTTTCTCGATTTCAGCTCTTGCTTAAGCAACTTTTTTGTTGTTGAAAAATTGCCATTTTATGGCGACCTCCACAATCAACATCAGATTGTAAAAATTGAAATTTGTCAAATGATCAATGATTTATTCGAATTATTCGGCAGTACTCAAATCCACAACACTTGCAAGTATGACAGCCAGTCAAAGGGATTTCAAAAATAACAATTTTTTCAGATTCTTTGAGATTTACTTTTTTTTTTTTTACTCAGAAGCTTGAAGGACGTTTTTTGTTGTTGTTGAAGTAATGATACGCAGCATCGATCTGTTGACGGGCAAACTCTTGATTTTTTTATGCGGTACATTTTCTCGAAATCAACTTTGGTAATTAGAATTTTGAAAATTCAACCGGAAATGATGGATAATCGATTTTTAGAAGAATTTTGATCTGCATCCAAATAAAAAATTCGCAAAGGAGGGAAGGACGGACATCACTGAAGAAACATGAGAGCGTTTCGTGAACCTCGGATATGATATCAAATGGGAGTTGTCCACATTTTAAAAAATTCCATCTTTAAACTCTTTCAATAATGAAGTAAGAATATATTCACATACTGTACTTACAAACTCAAAACCTTGGATCGATCACGCAGCACAGCATTACTGGAAATCAAGTTCGTCGTTCGCTACTGAAAAAACTCGCACTCATCCGTTTCGCACAAAAACCACTGATTCTGAAGAAAAATAAGAGACACTTTGAAAAAATGTTTCTCAAAATATACAGAGTGACTGATGCGAAATCCAAGGGTTATTTAGAAATCCCGCGAAAATCGGTGATTATAAAAACTTTTTCGCGGTAAAAACCAAGAGCGTCAAGTAGAAAAAGTCGACGCCTGCGTTTATTATTTCATTATTCAAGCGCCAGGAAAATTTGTGTTCATTTTTTTGGAACTTTTGAGAATATTCTTGTCGAAATCACGAACTTCCACATGCTCTATTTGGTTGCTTATGACAGCAGTGTGGAATCGAATCAGTCACCAAAAAGGGGAAAAAATACTGAGTCACGGCATACGTAGAAACTTCCCAAGGAACCGGAAACATGACCGGCGATTCCGAAAGAAAGAAAAATTTCCAATCGAATTCTTCCGCTCTTTTTTTCTAAACATTTTTGCTTTTTGTTTTTAGATTCTTTAAAGTGCACAGTAAGACGGAATCGGCGAAATGACTGAGAAAATTTAAAAATGCGGCCGGTGAATTTGACTCGCGCGACGCTTCCGGAAACGAGCAGAATGTTTTGGCACTAGTGTTTGCAAATGCGTGAGAAACGCTTTCAAGATGACGTTTACTGGGTTTTTCCTTCTTGGGATACTTGGGAGAAGGAAATCAGCCCGGATCCCGAGCGGATTCGTGCAGAACTGGGCAGGAAAAATTGCGGGCTCGTCGTCGGATCCCGAAAAACCCGGCGGCGGAGGAAAATTTTCTCAGCGCGCGAAAATTTCCATACGATTTCCGCCAAAGTTTAACCCAACCCCCTCCCCTCAATCTTCTTTTCGTGCTTGAGCTTTCGAAGGAAATCTTTTCTCTTCCTCGTGCCAACAAAACGAATTCCCACGGGTCTCGTTAAAATAGACGCAGCATTTGCTAAACGTTTCTTTTCATCCGCTATCTTTTCCTCACTATACTATACAGAACACATACAGTGTTTCCACCGCTGTTTCACTATTCTCCACGAATTGTCCACCCTATTTCAAACTTAAAACAAATTATTTTTGAACCTAGTCATCCGTATCTCAATTAGTGAATTCCGTGATGGAACAGCTTTTGGCACAACTTTCTGCAGATGCGCATTCAAGACAATACCCAGATTTTGCGTTTCACATTTTACCAAGAATAAACTTGAAAATAAAGTTGTACAGACATTTCAACGCGAAACTGAACAGACTCCATTGAACAACAAGATTTAAATAATTTCCAAAGCTTTCTGCGCTGAGAAACAATAAAATCTTGGTTCAACAAACTTCCATAGAACTGATAACAATTGAAAAAAATCGTATGGGTTTTATAAGCTTTTTTAAATTTGTAAATACATTACAGTCCACCCATGCACAATGGACTTATAATTCAAGCAACAAACTATTCTGTTGGGTAAAAAGTCTGTCCTGCAAAATGAATTACTGTAATAAAAATTAAAAATTTTACTTTTAACCAATAATTTTAAACCAACAGAAGTCTGTTGGGCGGATTTAGTCCACTGTGTAGGAGGAAAAACCACCTCCAGAGGTTGTCAATTGGGCAAAAATCCATTGCATAAGAGGTCTGTTGTGCGGGGTTGACTATATAGAAAAAAATATGCTATAGCAAGATTTTGATGTAAAGGGATTTTACTGTATTCCAAGTCCAACGTATAACTCAGAATGTCTTGGGGAGTGGGAACACAAGGGTTCTTAGCTAAAGAGAGAATTGTAGCGCAGTGGAAAATAATATCATAGGTTGATCAGCCATTTTGTGGCTGGGAATATATAATTAAGGTGTACTTCAATAACATATCCCTAGTTTTGTCTGGTTTACTGACTAGCAACAAAGTCATAGTCCACACAAAGTAAGTCACAATGAAATTAAAGCATCACAATAAAAAAGTACAAAATACATCCAACACATCCAAGTACAAATTTGTGCATGCAACTTTGTGCACAAAATTTTTAGCTGTATGCTTTTGTCACTTGACCAGACTGAAGCATACAACTTTGTCTCCTGTCTCTCAGTGTGATGAGGAAATAATTTGAGGAATTTTTGCATCCACTGGAAGTGGACGTGCCCAGATAAACTGGACCAGCCATAATTCAGGTCCAGGGACCTGACATCCCTGGCCCGAAGCCATGGTTCCCCAACAGTATGACATTCTCCAAAACAATACAAGTTCTTGAAAGACAGAAAATATGCGAACAAAGCAAATTAAGCTTTATGAACGTTTAGAAGAGCACTTGACAATATTCACACTATGCTTTACTGCATTATCATTCATTAAAATATGATAAAAATATTCTGTTCACGCATATTATTAATTTAGTTTACATTAGTGAGGTACAAGCTTTATTTGCTGCTTGTCAGCATTCACAAGGTTCACACAATTTTCCCGCATCCATTAGGCACACTCCAGCCCATCAAAAATGGCACACTTCATACAATTATTGACAAAAAATAAATCACAGTACATGGGAATGCGTACAAATCGCTATTACTTTTCCAGAATACTTATTGTCATTATAAAAAAGTCTGTCAAATTATGACCTGTAACTTTTTCAGATATTAGGTCACTGTATAGCACAGGTAAACTGTTCACATCACAAATACTTTTCTATGATTGAGTTCCTGGAAACCTTTCCGAAATACGAAGTGTCATTTTGAATTTTTACGGATTTCGTGGTGTTCTATTTTGGCCGAAGGCTGTTGTTTCAGAAACACTGTTTTGAGACGAATGTAAGACAATCTAATCAGAAATATTATTTTAGCTGGGCTGGAGATCAAAGTAAAATTGAAGCAGTCTGTTGGCTGCACTTTATGATGTTACAAATCAAATTTTGAGGTTGAATGCTATAATAAAATTTCGATTCTATGCAGAAAAAATGATTTTTAGATTAGCATCAAAAAGGTTGATAATATTTAATGATTTAACTCGTAGTAAATCCTGCGATGTCTGAGAAATTGTTTCCCTTAGTGTTTTGACTTCATAGGCTGTTCTGATTATTGATCAGCTTGACATGACAAATTGTATATTGAATACTTATTTAAAAGAGTCAATATCATGCGGGAAACATTGAAAAAAAATGATGACATTCCAAAAGTTAAGTGAATTACGATACGGAATCGAAAGATATTTGACTTTTCAAGAATCAAATCGAAAAACATTGCAGAAGTTGTAATTCATCTGGCAAAAAGGCAATTTCTCACTGAAGAAAATGGGTCGTGAAAAAACTAGCGGGATTTCAGTACTAAACTTTTCAAGAACGCAAAACTCCGCTTTCTGATAAAAATTGTCGAATCACCGGAAATTACTTGCATGTAATGTGAAATAGACGGAAATTT
>CAJPEX010004624.1:0-10715 GCA_905338405.1 Notodromas monacha | reverse complement strand
CATCAAAGAGAGTTTGCACCAGTTACACCTGATGAATGAGCTACTGAAAATCTCTGGATTAAAGAGATTGCACACTTATCCATCCAAACAACCCATCCAAAATCTATGGAACAACTGCAGAAAAATTAACTCATGAATGTTATTGCTTTGGACAGAGGAGCTTAAATATACGTAAAGACGTATTAGTGCAGAAACCTTCAACAGGTCTTCTGATGATGTTCACCAAATGTTGGATAATGCTAATTTTCTAGAAAAATTGCAACGAAATTTGAGAATTTCATGCAGCCGTAAAAGGTTGGAAGGAAAGGCTATGAAAAACTTCTCAAGATATTCCAGAGATTGAGCAACATTTTGATTATGACCAATAAGAGTAATTGAAATAATGTACTGTAATAATGCAGTCCTCAGCAACATGTTAATTTAAAAATGTCTCCTAGCGCATTTTCTTGACAACGCAGAATGATTGAAGACTTTCCTAATTTATTTCTGCTTTGTTTGCATAGATTATGGGACTGGAGTGAAGGGGTTCACTCAAAGATGGAGGAACTGAAAGCGAAAACCTTGAAGCAAACCCATGTCAGTTACCTGACTCAGGACTTCTGGAGCCAAGAGGAAATCGAGTTACTCATGGAGCTCATCAAAACCTTGTTGATTTCCGGCCTAGCACTCGTAATATTCACTACCTATTCCTCCATGACCCAGGATTGGGTCACATCCAAGTTTTGGCTTGGCACTCTGGTTGTCATTGCCATTGGAATGAGCATATTGACTAGTGTGGCCTTGCTGACTATTTGCGGGGTGCCATTTACGGTCTATACACCAGTGATAGGAATGATTGCAATTGGTTGGTATAATTTCTGGAGGGAAGATTTATAGTTGAATTTATATAAGATTCCGAGTTGAATATGCATAATATTCTGAGTTAAATATGTATATTATTCTTATAGTTTAAAGTGTTAGATTCTGAGTTATTGAATATGTGTTAGATTCTGATATATTGAATATGTGTTAGATTCTGAGTTATTGAATATGTGTTAGATTCTGAGTCATAAAATTTTTGTTAGATTCTGAGTTATATTATTCTTGTTAGATCCTGAGGGTTATATTTTGAGCTCAACTTTATGTGCTCAATTCTGATTTGAATCTTTGTCAGTTTCTGATTTGTTTGTGCTAGATTCTGATGTAAATATATTTTAAATCCACTCAATTTAAAACATGTTATATTCTGAATTGAATGCGTGTTAGATTCTGAGTTGAATATGTGACTTCTGAGTTGAATATGTGTTAGATTCTGAGTGTAATATGTGTTAGATTCTGAGTGTAATATGTGTTAGATTCTGAGTGTAATATGTGTTAGATTCTGAGTGCAATATGTGTTAGATTCTGAGTCTAATATGTGTTAGATTCTGAGTGTAATATGTGTTAGATTCTGAGTGTAATATGTGTGAGATTCTGAATGTAATATTTGTTAGATTCTGAGTGTAATATGTGTTAGATTCTGAGTGTAATATCTGTTAGATTCTGAGTGTAATATGTGTTAGATTCTGAATTGAATATGTGTTAGATTCTGAATTGAATATGTGTTAGATTCTGAGTTGAATATGTGTTAAATTCTGAGTTGAATAGGCATTAGATTCTGAGTGGAATATATGTTAGATTCTGAGTTGAATTTTCGTTAGATATTTTCTAATCCTTGCTAATTCTAGAAATTGAAAAAAGAAAATGAACACAAATGGAAAGTATTGTATAAAACTGTACCATAGTAACAGCGACACTTGTAACAGTAATATTTCCTGGAATTGTTGGCAGTGTATAAATTAGAATCCACTATAGATCCAAATTCATCACAAAAGCTGATTTTGTGGCACTCATTTCATCAGTCTGACAAGTGATGAAAATACTTCGAACGTAACTCCCATTTTACTCCAACGTGCTGCCTAATGCGGTGTATAATGATTTTGTTTTATTTTCCATTTAATTCCAGGCATAGGCGTGGATGACGGGTTCGTTCTAATGAATGCATGGGCTGTGACTCCAACGGACAAAACCATACCTGAAAGAATGGCTATTGCTTATGCAGAAGCAGGAGCTTCCATGGCCACAACTTCCCTAACAAACCTAGTTGGATTCCTTGTTCTAACCACGTTGCCAATATACTACATGAATGTATTTGGCATGAACGCAGGTGAGCTTGTAAAATATTTCAAGAGGTTCAGGTACAATATTTTTGTTCCAGTCCCAGAACAACCTTCGTAAAAAGTGATAAAATATTTTGAGCACATAAACATAATGCATCTCATTCCATGAAAATAAAAAAGCATAAAATGGGAGCGATCTTCAGTCGGTCATGTGATATGACAAAGTTTCACAAGGTCCTCCTTTTTTATTTCTTATTCATCAAAAGAAGAAAAAATATCAAGGAGAGTTTGCATTGGTTACACCTGGTAAATGAGCCGAGAACCCCTTCAAAATACTTTTTTATTCACCACGAGATGACGCTGCTGTAACTTCCCGAAAAGACTACGACGTCTTCTCATTCTCCCTACGCGTAGGTTAGTATCTCTGGAAAGAAAAAAAAACCTAAATTTTCTGACACATTCACGAGCTTTCTTTTAGTCTGTTTGGATGAAGAGTGTTTTCATTTTCTTGAATGTTGCCAAAACATGGAATCTGCTCACGAATCCAGTATATGGCAGAATAAATTGTTTTAAGACGGAATTAAATCTCTGAACTCAGAACAAATTTATTATCCTAAAGTCAGTCACCCGCAAATTTCATCAGCCTCAGCGATGTAATTTTTTTTGATGACTCGCACTTTTTTTTGTGGTGAACCTTTGTATAATCCATGGGACTAATCATATTTTAATGAATGCTTTTCAGCAATTACGGTAGCATTTGCATACGTGTACACGATGACATTTTTCGGGGGATGTTTGGCCTTGATGGCAAAAGCAGAGGATCAAAACCGACACTGTGTAACTTTTCGGAAATTGCCAGTGAAGGAAGATGGTAAGTAAATTAATTTTCATTGCTAAATCAATCGTGTCATGGATGAAATTGATCAACAACCAACTTAGGCAAGATTGACGAGAACTCGAGTCTCATCTTTTAAAGGCTGTCACAATTTCAAAATAAATTTTTGTACACAAATTTTTTCGCATACGATAAATCATCTTCATAATTCGAAACCGTGTGCCAAAATATTTGAATATTTTCATATAAAAATACCGATGAGGCAAAATATAGTGAGTGTTGATTTCTTGAATTCCAACTTTACGATTTCACTTGACGAACTTTGTTTTCTTGAAAGAATGTTTAGCTTTAACTTCGGTATAAATAAGCAAACTTTTCCCTTTTTACTGTAGTCTCCTGCATAAATGCCGATATATTGATTAATATAATTTGCGAGGTAAATTACGATACATTTTTGCACGACTCGGAAAAAATTTCCAAAATGGAGAAATATGAGCTGAAACTCTCTTCTATGTAAAAAAAAATTGGCGCAGTGTCAATTTTTTCTTGATGCATTTTTATTCCACAGGCAAATATCTCATTCCTGTTCTCAGCACAATTTTAGAAGTGGACTATTGTAAATACTGGGCTTCTGCCCTGGGGCACAAGACTGCAAAGGTGAGATGAAGGAAAGTGAAAAGAATTTCCAAGAATTTCTTAGCACTAGGAAAAACAAAACAAAAACAAACCCTTAGGTTCGTTCTCATATGTTTCCAGTACATCATTGGGACCATGTACGTGATTTATTTGGCAACTGGAATTTATTGCTGCTCGCAGACAGAGTTTTTTCTGGAACTGAATTCTAACGTACTGGAGACGAGCCCAGTGAAGTCCTTCTTGAAGAGTACTGAAAAGTACTTTTTGGATTATTCGGAGAGGTATTCGGTGAGTTGAAACCAAAAATATTCAGAGTAGTGCCTCGTTTTTTGAACTAAACAGGTAAAAGAAAAAAAACTTTCAAATCGCAAAAATTTGGACTTGAATAAAAATTTTATCGCACAGCAGCGCAACTTGCTTTCATTCGCCTGCAAAAATCCAATGTGCCTAAAAATGTAAATTTTACACTTCTCCGATTCCCCATTAAGCATTTTTGAAAATTGTGAAAAAATGTTTTTTTTTTCAAGATGCTTTTATCGATGGAATGTGTATCAAAAATTCTTGAAGCTTTATATTTGTTTCTCTTTTCAAGTGTGTCTTTTTAATGCTTTGACAAAACCAAATATTCTTCACGCTACGAAAATGCGGATCAATTAAGAGTAAAAAAGTCAAGGCATTTTTTTTACTGAAAAGAATTTTGAAAAACATTTTTGACCCTAGGAAAAAGCAGGCAAAAGTTTGAACATGCTTTGTTGAATACAATAATTAGTTTGTCAACATGTTTCATGGAACGGTGACAAATCTGAATCTTTTACAGAATGATTAATCTTTTTTTTTCAGATAATTTTAGATGCACCAATCGACTACTCAGACCCAGTTGTGCAAAAAGATTTGTTGAAGCTCGCGGAAGAATTTGAAACTGGAGGCAAATTTCGAGATGCAATGTACTCTGATTTCTGGCTGAGAAGCTTCTTGGAATACGTGGAACGCAATCAAAATCATCTTTCATTGAACATTACCGGGGAAAAGAATTTCACCATGAACCTACGAAAGGTATCTTACATTTATTATCAGGATTTCGCAACAACAACAAAAAGTCTGCCCTGACTGACTTTCCATTTCTTCTGTCGTGTAGTTATTTACGTGTTTTTTCCTAAACAATTTTTTTGAATGCACGATTCAAAAAGACACAAATATATGCTAGAAATGTGTTTTTTAAAGAAATGGTGATGCATAAAATTCAATTTCAAGAGATCTAATTTAGCAATTGAAAACTATGTCGGTTTTATCACCTCGACATGAAATTAGCCTTGTGGAATTTTCAGTTGGCAACACTTTAATCATTTTCGATTTTCATTCCTGCAAACATTTTGATAATGCCAAGTGTTTCATGCAAAATAAATCTCTGCATGAGTATCGACGTAAATTGAAAAAAAGGAGATAGCATTTTTTGGCTGGTGAAAGATCCGTTCTAAAATATATTTTTGACGAATTTTTCATTGCTGAGAGGAACTTTCAAATGGTGTACAAAAATTCATATTCAGAAGGCTAAAAATCTCGCTTCAACAAAATTTCGCGATTCAGCAAAATATTTTGTTTCAGCAGTTTTCCGGATCCGAATTGGAATAACAAAAAATTCATTTTAAATATTATTGACGATAAAATTCGTCGCCGTAAATTTTCCGCGAGAAACGTGTAATTCTGCTAGAAAACCTTCAATTGTTCTCGTTTGTCAATTTATTTTTGAAAATCCGGTTCAAAGGACTGTATTAATCTTGTTTTTCAAAACATTATTTTCCCAATTCGTTATTTTAACAATATTTTTGCGTTCTTGTAAGGTGAAAAATGCAGGGCCAATCAAAAACAAAAATGAAAGATTGGCATATTTATTTCATAAAGCATTCAAGAAAAGATTAAACTAATAAAATTGCCCATCACTAGACGTATGTGGTAAAAAATATTTTACCTGCCCATGGAAAGTATGAGTTTGATCCTTTCTTGAATGCTTTATGAAATAAATATGCCAATCTTTCATTTTTGCTTTTGATTGGCCCTGCATTTTTCGCCTTACCAAGAACCCTTCCAAATAAGTACATGTAAATTTTCAGTGAAATAAGTTTGATTCACGCCTACTTGGTTTTAGTATTTCCTTGTAGGCAAGGACAATCCTTTCGCCGGAGACATCCGATTTGACAAGACGGGCCGCATAATCAAGTCTCGGTTCCAGTTGCAACCCAGTGCCCTGGATTCCGTGATGGGTTTCAAACAACTCATGGACTACACCCAAAAATCGGTGGAGAAAAAACACTTGAAGGCGTACAAAATCACAGCCTACAATCCAAATAACGTGGCCAGTGCGGAAATGGTGAATTTTTATGATATTTTCTCTTTTTCGTTTTTTAAAAAAAGGGGGGGGGTTGAAGTTCTCCGAAAATTGTTACTGGTAGTCTGGAGAATATTTTCAATTGGCGATGGGTAAGGTGTAATTTTTTTTATGATCGTCCTACTTATTTTAACGGTAGCCGTTTTTACGCGGAGGGAAATTATTTGCCAGCAAATTTTTCTCTCAGATCTGTTATTTCGATTCTTTCGAATCATGTCTGATGCTAAAAGAGTTTTTCCAATCGAATTTATCCTCACAATTTCAAGCTTTCAAATTTCTTAATTGGTATCACAAAATTTTCAGAGCTAGGTAAAGCAAAACATCACCTTCCGCCTTTGGAATTTTTAAATAAAAAATTATAGAAGTTAAACTTCAAAAGTACTCGAATTTTCTCAGATGCCAGATACTGTATTTTAAAAATTGAGTCAATTTTTTTTTAAAATTATTCTCCAACAAAGATTTCATATACAGATCTGTTTCGATTTCCTCGAATGATTTCTAATATTGGAAAGTTTTTCCATTCGAAATAATGTTTGCAATTTCAAGCTTTCAACTTTTCTGGCATCAAAAGTTTTTCAAGCTAGGGAAAGAAAATCGTCGCCTTCCTTCGGTCTGCTTTTTAAATAGAAAATTTGAAAAGTTTAAACTTCAAAATGACTCGGATTTAATTAAATAAAAATCGAGTACATTTTTAGAAAAATAATTTGCTCACAAAAATGTAATGTAGATTTTGTTCGATTCTCTCAAATGATGTCTGATATTGAAAGGTTTTTCAATTCAAAGATATCCTTGAAATTTCAAGCTTACAACTTCCTTGATGCCGTATTGAAAATGTTTATTTAAGAAAAGATAAATAAGATTCACCTTCCTTCAGTCTTTTTTTTTTAATGAAAATTTCTCATTTTAAGGTTCAGACTGATTGAAATATTGTTAGATGGAGCAAATTTTTATGCTCAAAATTCTTGTGCAGATTTTCTCTTTTATCTGAATTTTTATTTACAGGGACTTAATGAACAAAAAATTAGCATTTGCTTTATTGAACGAGATCTTCTTGGAATTGGAGAAAACTGATGACAAATATCTTTGGATTAGGAATTTTCACTGGACTTTATATACTGTATTTCACTGCTGATATGTTCCTTCAAGAATTTCACGCATTTTGTTGACAACTTGATTCTTTCTTTCTTTCTTTCTTTTGTTGTTGTCAGTTTGCTTTCATCTGTAGTCAACTCATTCCCACGGCGAGTGCCACGTGCTGCATTATAGCACTCATCACGTTGATGGTGTTGCCGGAGAAACTGTACAGCATTTTCGTGACCTTTTGCATCGTGTCAACCGAGGTCGGGATCATTGCTGGGCTCTTTTTCATGGGCTACAAATTGGATTACAACGCCTTCAACAGCCTCATCATGGCATTTGCCTTCTCCGTCGACTCCGTGGCCCACATGTGCTTCGCGTTTGCGGAAGAAAATGAGAACAAGGATGTTAGTCCGGTTATTCGCCTCGAGATGGCGCTCAAACGCGTGTTGCGAGCTCTTTTCACAGGTGGAGTTATTACAAGTTACGAAGTTGACAAGTTTAAATTGTGACGACTATATAGAGTCGAAATTTATTTTTCATGATTTTGAAGAAGGAAAAAAAAAACGCCCAGCAGAGACTTTGTTATATTCCGTCAAGTAGTTATTTTTCGGACATCAAGTACATGTAAATAATTATTACAACAAACTCTCGAGAACCAAACAATTCGTCATCAGACATTATTTGTTGGACTGGATCAAGTTAACGATGCAAATCTCGATGGTTTTGTTTCGAAATCCAAGGTTCGTTCCGTTAAACCTGAGTTTTTTTTTTTCTGGAATAACAGGAAAATTTAGCGCAAAATATCAAGGTTTCCAGCAGAATCAACTGAAAATTTTCTCAAGTAGATAATAAATGTCCTCCAGAAGAGGTTTAAGAGACTAAATAATGTAAACTCTGCTTTTTTGAGTAGCTTTCTGACTAAAAACGTCGACTAAACCAATAGCAAAAAGTAAAATGAATGACTTCTTCAAGTTTGGGATTCATCAGACGTTTTAATGTGATGGTCATCAAAACAGCAAGCATAAAAAGCAGGAAGCAAATATGCGACAAAATTTCATAAACCTTGATGAATTCAATGGAAAGTGGAAAAGCACCAAATAATCAATGTGCACTATTTAGAAAATATGTTGTAGAGATGGATCAAATTTCTATGAAGCCTTACAACCCAGAAAAAACTTTTTAGCAAAAGATTTGTTGAATCGAGACTAAAATTACAGTGAGACCCCCACATGCGGACACCTCAACCTGCGGACAATTTAACTTAGGGACATTTATTTTCCCAGAAAAAATTAATAAAAAAGGCCTGACATGAGGACACTGACTTGGCATAAGGACACTTTCTGATAAAATTGCAAAATATTTCAGGCCAAATTACAAGAAAAATATATTTCCAACCCTAAAATTGGTGTAAAAAAAGTTCTTGGGCATTTTTCTCAACAATTTATCATCCATTTAGCTAATTGAAAAAAATTATCTCCAGCATAGAGGAACTTCCCTCTTTCTTTTTCATGTGAATGATATTTTTACAGAGAGTGCCAACATTTTTATATGTACTGTACAGAGGTATCAGTATTCAAGTCACCAAATGTCCATATTGTGTTGAAATACCATATTTACTTGAGTACCATGCGCCCTCAAGTAAGGCGCACACAGAGGTTTTTCAATTGTAAATTTGGCTAAAATCTTATCCTTGAGTAAGACACGCACCCCAATTTTTAGGGAATCTAAAACCACAAAATTTCAAAAATAAAAACAAAAAACTGACTTTAGACATGCATTGAACAAAAATCTGATCAGTTTTCAACTTTTTCAGTACAAAAAGTGTTCTTGTTACATTTTTAAAATTATAATTAAGTATAACGTACACATAACTTCCTAAAACTTCTTGAAAAATGTGTACCCGCTTATGACGCACACCCCTTATTTTCTTCTGAAATTTGAGAAAAAGGTTTGCGTGGTACTTGAGTAAATACGGTATATTGACTGAATCTGTTTAAATTGGGAGAACATTTTTATTTTCATGGAATTATGGGGAGTAGTTTTTACTTAAAACACCAATTGAAATTACATAATGTAAGTCTAAGGGAAAATGAGACTCAGCTTAGGGACATTCAGACTTAGGGACACTCTTGATGCACCGATTACATCCTCATCTCAGGGTAGTCTCACTGTACTGTAATTCGATTTTCCTGCAGTTACTTTAAAATAATGTACTGCAATAAAAATGACTTAGTTGCAAGCAACTAGATTTTTTGTAATAAAAATTTTTGTTTCAACCTGTAAAAAGATTTTTTTTTAGGATCACTTCCTTTTTTGCATGCAACCTTTTCAAAAATTTAATATGCTATAAAATGAAAAAAAACATGTCACTCAATTTTTTAAACTGAATTTCACCAGTATGTTTGTTTTGCAGGATGTGTCAGCACAATTGTGGCTCTGGCACCAGCATATTTTGTGAATTCTGAAATCACAAAAGCACTCGCACTGGGGGTCGTTATCACCATGATCTTGAGTTTCACGCATGGTGCCATTTTTTTGCCCACTCTTCTGGTGGCTGTCCCCGAAGCGTCACTCAACTCAATTTTTGGCAAGAATAAACAAAAAACAAAGGCGAAGGACGAAATGACGGCGGATGAGAAAAATGAAGTCGAGTGGACGGGTTTGATGGACACCCTGGAAAATTATGACCTCAAAGAAACCGTTATTTGATTTTCGTGCGAATTTTGTGTTTGTACTTGAAACATTTGGGTCAAGAATACTGTGCTAGTGCTGATGACTGCTTTGAGTGAGGGTCGGTGATTTTGATTAGATTTTTTTACGAGGTGTTCATTATACAGATAATTACTCATGCACGCATTATAAATTTGCAAGCAGAAAATTACAGTAATTATTTTCAGGGTTTTCTGCGTGACTACTTGACCAAGGAGGCGATTCATTATTTTGAAAATTATCCATTAAACGACGCTCGGAATATTTGTGCGATTTTTTGCACTTGAATAAACGAGAGATACATTTTAGAAAGACCAATAAAAAGAAGGGTTTCCACCATCTCGGCTTTTCCCCGCGAACTATCCTCGAAGATTTTACAACTTGAAAATTATATTTATATATCTCGGGGTTTTCGGTTCATTTACATTAGCACCTCCGAATTGGAAAATATGTCTTAAATTCGTTCGCGTAACTTTTGATTCTGATTGATGATTTGCTACCTACTTTATTTACTCATACAGGATATGCAAAATCCGAAATGAGTTGATTTTTGTGTAGTAATGGATGCGTTCAATGTTTTGTTTGCGAAAATGTCGTACACACGAAAAACTAATGCAGTACCTGTATTAATACAGTTCCTGTGGGACAGTACTATACAGTATTTCATTTCTCTTCAGTTTCCTCAATTTTAAAATTGTATGGTACTTGCAGCGACATCTATTTTATAAAGTTATAACCAAATTCGCTGTACACTTTTGAAAAGAAAGCTAGGTGTCAGCCAAAGAGTCCTGTATGAATGCTTTTTTTAAATAAATTTTCAACTTGCGAAGACAATTCAAATAACTGTATGCGTCGTATATTAAGAAGAGCAAATTTGGATTTTGGCCCTTTAGGAAATCTAGTTCAGACTTAAATTTTCAAAAGATTGATAAAT
>CAJPEX010004623.1:0-20585 GCA_905338405.1 Notodromas monacha | reverse complement strand
AAAGCAAAGCAAGCACAAAAAAGCAAAAAGCATTGTTAATCATTTTTATTAAAAAAGCAAAGAAAAAATTGGCTAACCTTGTTCCTGATGAACTTGACAAGCCAGACCAAGAAAACAGCCAAAGTTGTAGCCCCGGCACCTCCAAGGCCCATGAAGACCAGAACCATTGCTGTCCACGGGTCCACGTCCGCTTCGACGTGCGCAACACCATGTTTGATGTTGACCGTCACCTCCGGCGTCGACGATGGTGCCCTGATGACGTACGGCACCTCTGGGGCCACTACGACGCTTTGTTGCGTCGAGGGTGGCGCCCGGGCCACGAACGGCGTTTTGCTCGCCGGTACGTGAACCACCGCCAGGTTGGCCGTTGGCGCCACCGGGCGAGGCTCATCTGTACATACAAAATTTATTTAGAAATGGGTGACGGAAAAATTTTTTGGTAATCAGGATACCGGTGTTGGTTATATGTATTGTTGTTGTGAGCGTGTTATGTGAGTTGTGTCTTGAAATGATTATGTTCGAATGGACAAGCTGACAAAAAAACAAACTCACCAACCACCGGCGGAACTGCCGCCGTCGAAATTTCCGGCTCGGGTGGCACGACTTCCTCGCACCACCTCCAGGGCGTCACGACACGATCCATGTCGACCCGACGCCCGACGCAGACCGTTGGCGACATCAGTTTCACCTCCTTCAGAAAAGGTGGAAGCTGTTACTTCCACCT
Source organism: Notodromas monacha (assembly GCA_905338405.1). Classification (NCBI taxonomy): domain Eukaryota; kingdom Metazoa; phylum Arthropoda; class Ostracoda; order Podocopida; family Cyprididae; genus Notodromas; species Notodromas monacha. The sequence continues at coordinate 19,861 of CAJPEX010004623.1, read as the reverse complement.
CACCTAACAACATCTAAAAAACTCACCTTGAGATCCGCCTGACGAACGCAGTCCAGGAACAACGTCGACCCGACGAACGTCACCCGACGTCCGTAGCCGCCAGCGTCCCGCACCTCTTCTCCGCAAACGTCCCGACACTTGAAGACGCCGTCCTCGGGACCGCAGTCCGCCCCAGCAGCCGCAACACCGACNAAGAGAGATCTCATCCAAGCTTCATACAGTAAACTCCATAGCCAAAGCCTTGCTAAAGCTCAAACCTATTTTAAAGTAAAGTACAAGCTGGACTTGTGTGTTTGTGGATTTGTATTGTTGTATTGAATGTTTGTATGTGGATGAGAATATTGTATAAAGATATTTAATCCAGAATAAGAACTTGGTTCTTTTATTCTCGACTCAGTCCTGTAATAGAAAGGACAACAAAATATTTTCCTCACTTGCAACGTTTGATCAGTAAACATCACTCACTTCGGGGCGTTTTAATGCTTTTTTTTTGGGACGAAACTAGAAGTTTAAAATTGAGAAACCGTAGGTCAGAGAAATAGTGTGATTAATGACGCCAAATCCCGACTTATTCGTTCCTTTCCTCTTTTCGGTCTGATTGCTAAAATCGGAAAAGATTTGCCAAAACCCGGTGAAACTAAAACCGATAAATTTAAACAAAACCTGTATAGCAAAAAAAAAGGGGAACTTGCTTTCCAAAATGCTATAATAAATTTACAAGAAGTCGTTTACTGTACAAAAAAAGGGGGGAATAGGATGGTGATCATACAATTTTATAATCATCACTTTGTCGAAATGTGTGCATTAACAGTTTCCATTGGGCTTATTTGATTGAAATTCATATTCTTTAGGAATGATAAAATGATGATATATTCAAACGTTCTCTTATTCTAAATGTTGATTTGGTCTAAAGATGGCCCGTTTTCACTTTATATACTCCTTCATTTAATTTTATTTTCAATTACTGGTGGAGCATATTTTAAGTTCTGCCTGCACATATGAACTTCATTTATAAACTGGAGTTATTGTTCATATGTTTAAACGAATAATTTCAAATTTAAAAATCCAAGCTACTGATGGATGAGCATTTTGATGAAATAAATTTCAGAGGAGAGAGTGAGAGAGAGAGATTATGTATTTCCAGGTTGACTTGCTGTATTTCCTATACGTCCCTTATGATTTTTATACTTTTTTCTTTCTCATCTGCTGGGTGTTGAAGAGGCCTCTGCTGCCTGTCATCCAGTCCAGAACCCCCGTGAGTATGGCACGGCCCCTCTGAGGCACGCCAAGAATGCCATTCATGAGGAAACTTCCTGGACATAGCCAGAAAAAAGTGTGTGTGCGTGCGTTTGGCTGCATGGTCAATAAAAATAAATGCATAAAAAAAATAACACGGAAAACCTTGAAGATGGGCACCATTCCTCGGTCAATTTGAGTTTGCATCATGTCATGAACAGTCGTGAAATCTGATGAACCCTTGGACAACATTGCTGCTTGGATTTATCCACAAACTTTTACGCCACAATAAGGAGCAGAAAAATGGGAAACTAGAAATGATTAGCATTGAGGGATTATCAGAACAATGGCTTTCTTCTTGCAGGATTTTTCCTAAATTTGGCTAACATTTTGGTGACCTTCAGCCAAACCAAAATGCAAAAGCCTTCAAAAAATCCCAGAACCACCAAGCAATGCAAAATAAATTACCACCACTCAATTGTTGACTCCGATCAGTGGAACTTTGATATAGACAGGAATACAGTCATGCCTCAAATAGGCACCGCCATTGGTCAGTCAGGTTTTTGATGAGTTATTGAAATTGATTGGAAGTTTATCAAGAATGTGGGTTGAATTGCCAACAAAATGCAAACACTGAAACTAAGCTTCAACAATAAAACACAAAACCAGCTGTGGAGCTAAGCTGTGGATTTGTATTGCAAAATCCTGAGAGATGAGAAATAATTATATTTTATTTTCCCCAAAACAGCGTAGTTGCACAATGATTTTGCACTGATCAGCTTGGTCTGCTGTGGGCAAATGCGCACCTGGTAATGAATTCATATACAATCTCAAGTTATGATTCCTGGAAATGATACTGAGCTGGGCAACCTGTACCTCTCTGTTGCATTGAATCTGATTGACTGAAAGGCAGTTTTTTTTATGGATTCAAACATCTAATCATGATGGACTACTATCTAATGGCAATCAATTTATAATTTTCTAGATTGATTGTATTTTACCCAGTAAGTACAGGTGGTGTGAGGAAAAGGAGAGAAACAGAGGAATTTTTCTCTTACCACACAAAAGATGAAGAGATTTACGAAGTTTGTAACTGATTTCAGATGAATGGATGGAAATGAAATACAATTTGAGCAGCCGGGCTGCGGCTGGGACTTATTGTCCTATTGTAAATTGGTATATTAAATCAAGACAAGACAAGTCAGATCAACTGAAGAATCTTCACAAGTATGAACAGATGGAAATACCAATTTTGGAATTGGGTTTGATAGTCTTGATTTTGCACACAAGGTCTCCAAAGATCTACATGGTCTGAGAGTTCAACGCAGAGTGACCAACTTGCGGTTTTTAGTTCACCACAACACCTCTTTGGATTAGAAATGAAGGCCGGATTTTGGCCACTTTCACTCTTCTCCTTTTTGGCAGTTAGGAAGTGTCCTTGGGAGAGCCTGGGAACCAAACCTGGGTTCAGTTCTCAGGCTCGCAAAAAAATGAGTCAATAATTTTGTCTGGCGCCTTTTAAGATTAGTACAAAAATTACTTGGTTTGGATTTTTTCCTGACAGGTGGTACTTTGCAATTTGAAATCTTGAAATTTGACAGTGACATTTTCCTGGAGGTTGACTTACAAGTTGATCTTTCTCCCAAAATTTGACCTGCTTCAGCCTCTTTTTGAGTGTTTTTTTTCAGTTTGCCCTTGATTTTACTGAGTGCCTTGACATTTGAGCATTTTGCAATTCAATCCTAGTCCAGCAATGGATTAGGGTCTAATGGCAGGGCTCCGCCTGTACTTGAAGAGTTTGTGACATAAACCGTTTTTGATATGATGAACAGCTGCTTGTTTTAATGAAGAATAGAACGTTTTTTTCAGGACTAATTCATTCAGAACATCAGCGTTGGGCAAGGACAAACATCAAGTCAATGGAGGTGAGCAAAAAATCAACAAAAGATTTTTTGCTAAACAAAATGCCGTTCCCTAACAAACACTCAAAGATCAAAAGATGTGGCACAAAATCGATCCTTGAGAGAATTTAAAGTCATCTTGAAATGTACAAGAAATGTAACAAATTTGCCAGAGGATGCAGCAAGAGAATTTCGCCATGGAATTCCCAAAAGAAAAAAAGGTGTATTCCTCGATAAATCAGCTAATTTAAGAATGCCATTACTGGAGCACATTTTTCTATGCAGTACATTTTTCAAAAAGTTTTAGAAATTTAGATGTCCATGATACAGTACTTGATTCTAATTCTGAATTTTTGTTAAGGTTCAACAACAAAAAAATGATTGAAAATTAGTCTAATGCATGTCAAATTTATGTCTACATTCAAATCAGGGTGTTCTTCTTTTTGAAATCCTATACTGCACAGTATTATGATGCCTTTGAAGTCACTGAAAATGGGGTGCCTTCTGTCTTACTCAGAAACAGGATTTCATGGAAATTTTCAACCAAAAACCACCAGTTTGTGTATTACTTGAAAAGGCATGGCATTCTTGTAAATACTTTGAGTTGATTCTCAAAGTATTTACAGATTTAAAGATTTACTTTCAGATTTTAAAATATGATAGTTTGCTGTTTTGGAAATGATCACTGGAATCTAACTCAAAGCATGGAAAATCCACATTGAGGAATGTAATTTCTTGAAACAAAAAGTCGAGAAAAGAAAGGAGGACTGCAAACATGTGTTGGAACTAAAAAAAAAAAGGGGGGGATGGGGTGTTATAGTCAGCACCTTGATCACAAAGTGTTCCTGATGATCATGTCACCGAACTGCTTGGCATGCAGAGTACTGTATATGGAGATTTATCCCTAAAAATAAATTTTAAATTCAGTTTCTGGAAGTAAACTTCTGCTAGATTTTTTCCCCAGAATAGTTGTCTTTTCCATTCTCCAGTGCTGCTTGAATATCCACGGGAGGACCATGCGTTGCAAGAGTCAAACATATATAGAGCCAGAAACTCGCAGGGATCAGCCCCCAGTCAACACCCTGTGGGACCCAGTGGGTCTCGCAGGAGAGCAGGAAGGCAGTGAATGGCAGGGCCTGTGGAGTACGCAGCATGCGCGACAAGTGATGTGAGCCACCTGGGCATTGCCTCCCTCCCTGTGCTTCACCTCTCCCCACTCACTCACTCACACTCACTAGTTTTCTCTCTCCCTCCCCCAGTACCCCTTGTCCTATGTTTCACAGTGTAGTATACAAGCAGGAGGTGCCCAGCAACACCTGGGCACCTAAACTTTTGAAAAGCTTTAATTTCTAACAAACCAAAGATCAAATATTACTCTGGCTTTACCATGAAGGTAAAAAAAAAATTTCCCAAACATGGTACAGTGTTTGGTATTAGAATTGAAAACAGATCAAAAAGCATTTAGCATAATGTAGAGCAGTGTCCCCCAGCCCCTGGTTCTCCAACTGGCACCAGTCAGAAAAACAATGCATTGTAAGCCTCTTTCAATTTTAAAACTCAAAGATCTCCTCCTCAAGCATCAATATGTCAAGTTTTGCAAGGCAATTATTTTTGGAACCCAGCAGTAAGAAAAATAACAATAAAAGTACTGTACTGTACATCTTGATGATTCTTGAAAGAAAGGAAAGACTAGTTGGACAAATGAACCCATTTCCCCAGGTTCAGCATCCTATCAGCTGCTTTACAAAATAGCTTTGGGCCACAAATATAACCGATTTTAACGAAAAGTTATCTTTATTTTTGGAAAAAATTGTACTTTCCTTGATTCAACAGACTCTTCAATTTGAAATTTTATGATTAAGGTCATTTGTAATATGACATAAAAAGGTTCAAATGTATATATTACATATTCAGAGCAGGATGTTTCAACACGTTGTGGATTGTTACCTGACAGGTGGTAAGAAAGTTTATTTTTTGGGTTCAAAATCCAATCAATCCTTATCATCTTTTGTGGTGATATATGCCTGAGAAGAAAAGAAAAAATATGGCACAGTAGAATATCGTTCCAATGAATCTTGTTTTCATGAATAATTGCTTTAAAAAAATTCATTTTGCATGCATCTGCCCAACAGCCAGGGTGTGGAATGAGTCAACAATAAAAAATTTGTTTTTACAACAAATCTATTCACATGGTCCTAATGTCTTTGCTGCAATGAGATTTTACTCGACTAAGAAGAGTGGCATCTTGAAAAAACCTTATTGTGAGCTCAACAGTAATAATGTTAATTTTAATTAAAAATGAACCTAGCAGTAGTTTTAATTCATTCACAAATCTGGCATGAAAAGGCTATTCAGAATCAGAAGTGATATTAAGCTACTGTAGTAACATTTTCTTGAAAATAAATCAGTCAACCAGCAAGCCCAGCATTTCTAAGCTTCTCTCGGCCACTTACGCTGACATTCACTTATTAATTATATTTCCCTTTCACTCAGTACCTATATTGCTTTACAGAGTAAGGTAAAAGGTGTAATAAATCTTCAGATCAGGATGTTCCAAAACCAGTTACTAATGCATAGTCACTTGCCAGGTGTTGCACTATTTTTTCTGATTTCAAAGATGATAAGAGAAAATTTGTTTATACGTGAATCTTTTAAAAGCCGGAATTTTTTTCAGCCAGCCACACATGCAGAACTAGTGACTTTGAGGTTGTGATGTTCCATGAGCCAAGTATTTCTTTATTTTTGTATCATAATATCGGTGACAGCTGTCCATCTGAAAGTGTTTTGGAAATTTCTATCTCTCTCTCATTTCGGTAAATCCAAAGAAGGAAATGTAATTTGTTTAAGAATGTCAGTTGATGCCATTTTTTTACATGGGCCTTTGATCTTTTCTCACCAGTAGGCAGTTGAAAATACAGTATATATGTTCATCAAAAAATATTTAGACAGGCCGACTGGCTGACAAAAAATAGATGTTGGACAACAAAATTGTTTTATCCAACCTTTCTCATTTCCTGATCAAATAAGTTTTCAAAAGTGGTGTACAATACCCATTCCTGAGCACTGACAGATTTAGCACCATAAATTGTGTGTAAGACCACTACACCGGCTTTGCACCCACCTGAATCCTATGCACCCAACAGCCGCTTGAGAATTATATTTTTACCCCCACGCGTTTGAACTTCATCTAAGACATTTCTTGAAAGATATGCCAACAGCTGAACAGTACTTGAATACCGCCAGCTAAATCCCTGCTACCAAGTGTATCCATTACATGGTTCTGATGATTAAAATTTCAAATCAGCAAAAATTTTTGGGCAATAATTCCTTCAGTAGAAATAAGGTTTGAGGTTCAGTTTTTTGTGCATCGAGTTTCAGATGATATTTGATCATGACTTGGATGCCGCTGAATATCAAGCATTGGACACCAGTGATGGAAAAGAGATTACAGTATATATTTTTACAAACTATAATAAACATTTACAATAGTCCAATCAATCGCCCCCGTTTATTTTCTATTGATACAATCGTGAAACAAAATTCAAATTGAAAATAGTGAGACCTGTATTAAAATAAAATCAAAATTAACTGCTTGAACGTCAAATTTTCAAAGAGAGGGTAGATTTAGAAAATCTTCCATTGATGTTTTATAAGCTTGTTATCTTAGAAATACACTATCTTACAGAATACCCTTTTTGGTAGTTTCAGAGGAAACCATTTAGAAAGCCTAGAAACGGAAATTGTGGAAGCATAGATAATTGCTTCCTCTTCCTTTATGAGAAGTCTTGACAACTTCTCATGATTAGTCACAATAGCCTTCCATAAGGTAATTACGGTACAATCAATCCTGGAACCCTGGTGAGCTCAACTCTTTGTGAAATCCAAGTGATATTCAGTTCTCTTGTTCATGTGGCGCATGGTCATTATTACTGAAGTGTAACCAGCGCAATCATATTTCACTCAGAGTGATTTCCACATTGTTCCTCTTCACGGATTAGGATTTCCGCTATTAAGGTCATGACGATTATTTCCTTTGTTCCCCCATCTAGGCTGGCTAGGCTTAAATACCCCTGCTTGGTGAAATCAGAAGAGAGATCTCATCCAAGCTTCATACAGTAAACTCCATAGCCAAAGCTCTGTTAAAGCTCAAACCTATTTCAAAGTAAAGTACAAGCTGGACTTGTGTGTTTGTGTATTTGTATTGTTGTATTGAATGGTTGTATATGGATGAGAATATTGTATAAAGAATATTGATCCAGAATAAGAACTTGGTTCTTTTATTCTCAACTCAGTCCTGTAATAGAAAGGACAACAAGCTGGTTTTGCAGAAAATTTGTCGTAACAAGATGTTACTGAACTGTATGAGGTTTTCAAGATGATTATTCTGACCACACAGATTTTGAACAGTTACACACTATTTTAAAAATAATTTGTAAGTTGTATGGCATTTGTTTGAAATCTGCCAGAAAAAATTAATTTGACTTTGCATGAGTTGAATTCAATTGGTTGTAATCCACCTGTCTTGCAATTGAAGTAAGAATGCTTTTGGGATGAAAGGCATTTCTAAAGAAAAGCAATTGTTTTTAAAACGTCTTCTTGGCTGAAAGGAGAGAAAACTTGATTGCGCATCTTGAATACAATTTTCATCTTGTAAAAAACAAGCCGGGTGCATGTCTTACTCCAGTCCAGGGCCATTTGAGCTGAAGTAAAAATACACAACACTGAAATTTGGAGTTTCAATCAGATATTACCTCCAGGAGGTGGTATGTTAATACAGTACTACAATGAAACGTCAATACTGGAAGACCCCAAACCGCAGACACCCTGACATAGGGATGATTTGAGTTGAATGGCGACACTTGAACTTCAGAAAAATCTGTCCTAACATCCGGAAGAAATTTCCATATAGATACACTTTTCCAACATTTCTGGGAAACTTTTCCTTTTTTCCTAAAATTTCATAATTCTTGTAAGCCAGGAATTGAAACAAATGCTTACAAAATTCACAAATACATTTAAAAATGAATTTAATTTCAAAAATTATCATAATTCATATTCAAATGCATCAGGCTGATTTTGTGCTTCTTTTTCGTTTTTTATCATGCAAATTTTATGAACCAAAACCTAGTCTTATTTCTTGCAATTGAGTACATTTTTGATGCCAAATGATCAAATTCTGTCTGTTTTTCCTCCGTATTTGTATTTTCTAGATATTGAAGGGAGAAAATTTAATCCATTTCTGGGGAAATTTTTAATTATTGATGCACAAGAGAATGAATTCAAAATAGTAATTCCCTTTGAAGGCCAAAGAAAAAAAGGTCTGACATTTGAATGTTTTGACAAATAAGGGACATGGTCCAAGCACCAAGTATTATGCTGAATAACTTGTTATAAGAAAATTCTAAAAATCAATGACTATATGGAACAAATGTTCACATCAGACATTCCCATACTCAATTCATAATTAATTTCAATTGTTACATAATTAATTTTTGCATAAATTTTGTTACCAATGTCAGGGAATGAATGGGTGTATGCATACATGCCAGATGTCCTGTTGTATTTCATGTTGTATTGTATTTTATTCTATTTTTGTTATCAATTTGTGCTTTCCTGCTATGAAATGATTAAAATGTCATTGAGTTGATTTGGGTTGGGTGGGAAGGGTTTGTTGGTGGAAATCTTGATTGAACCTTGTGAACGCCGAAAAGCGGCAAATAAAGTGTTCTATTCATTCATTCATTCATTCATAATCAATTTGTTTTTGCTTTTGTGGCTTAAATTCCCATTTTTTCAAGCAGAAAAACTGAGTGATCTTTTGATCAATCTGCCCATTAACTTTACTCTAGGATGCTGATGCATGGAACTACTTGGAGGCTAGTTTTTCTTTAATTACATCTACCATTTATGCTGCAAGAAAAAATCAGTCACATTTGGGATGTTATATTTCAAACTTGCCCTTTCAAAATAAAATTTTCACCTGGAGGTTGCTGCACAGCACTGGAATTGGGAATTTCACTAAACAAGATTGTTCTAACATTCACTCCAGAGTCTTTCTGTAAGGACCGGGAATAATGTTCTTATTTCCCTAAAAAATTGCTGTAAAAATGATTTCACGGAATTTTCATGTCCAGAAAATGTTGCTAAAACGAAGAAAAAAAACAGATAAGTTTAATACCCCTGCCTATAGCTGAATCTAAAATCAAGTTCCCACAGCCGCCATCCAGCAGTTCAGAAAATGCACTTCCCTGCACCACGGCATCGGAAAACGGGGGAGGGGGGGGGGGAAGATATAAGAATAAAAATGGCTGAGGGATCAAAGATGGCGGGCGATTCGAGGACGTGGCTTATATTCGGCCTCTATATTCGTGCTGGCGATATAGGGAAGAAGAAAAAATGAGTGTGAAAGAGAAAGAGATGGGAAGGAATAAAATAAAATAAAATAAAAACTGGTAGAAATAAGAAAGAGAGGAGAGCTGCATGGTGTGGCCGCAATGAGCACAAAAGGGGGGCAATCATTTTCATAGGGATCCGCCACGGCCGGGCGCTCAAGTGGCTGCCACCGGCGCCGCGGGAAAGAATAACACCATCCGGGTCCCTCGGGGAATAAATTCCCCCTCCGGCGAGGGGTTTCCGGCTATCCATGGGTTTCCCATGAAATTTCTGACCGATACTGTATATGGAGGAACACATTATTCTGGAAACATCAGGTCGGAAAATTTTACATTTAATCTGTTATACGAATAACAAATACAATCAATTTTCTGAGTTATAAAATTAATAGATTTAGCTTCCACAATACAGGCATCATTTTTGTCTTGTTCAATTTGTGCATCCATAAGGCATGACGAAAAACGTTTCATTGGTTGAAGTACAATGAAGCTTCATTTGCCACTGCTGGGCAGTATCATTTGCAAGGTTCAAAAACATATTTAAAAAAATAATCACTAAGCATGGGTATTAAAAGAAAAGGCATCACAGTGTTTGCAAATGCATGAATAATGAATGATCATATTTTCTGGATAGAATTATCACAGCACAAGGCAATTACTGAGCACAAATAAAAGCCCACGGTGCTGTTGATCCTGTTCCTAAATGATTTTAAATTTGACCTTGCTTTGTCAGTCCTCTGTGTAAGTTGAAAACATCCAAACTCTGTTTAGTAAATGCCTGAAGTTCCTTAGGAAAAAATTAATATAAAGTTGGACTCTCTCTACAACAATCTTGTCTGCAAGAATTTTCCATGTGTAATGAACTGTTTCATAGGTCACCTAGGGTTCTCTTCCCATGTTATAGGGATCTCTACTATAAAATGCTGTCTCTAGCAAATACTTTTCAGGTGCCTCTAATTTTTTTGTGGAGAGTTTCCATTTGTAAAACTTCCTAACTTGAAAACTTGCCTCTTATTTAAACCTATGTAACTCACATTTTGAAAGGCCCTTATGCAATTATTCTGAAGACCCAGCAGGTAGAGAAAAGCAGAGTGTGTCTTTATGATTTTCAAAAAAGAAGTCATTTGACTAATTTGATTAATGCAAAATTGCCTTCAAGTTCAGAATTCTGTCAACTCATTTATCCAGCAGCTCAAGGCCCAGAATATCACCAATTTGTATTTTCTGTAATTCTTCATTTATCCACCAAAAAAGACAGCCTACTCTAATAGTGACTAACTCCCACATTTAATTGTTGGGTCCCTCAGAGTTTCAGAAAGGATGTTATTGTCAGCACTGTACAATATACATCGGATGCTTAATATGAATAATTTTACGAACATATGAAATTAAAATTATATTCTACAATCTAGGTACGACTGAATGAATAGCAAAATTATATACTGATGTTTTGTTTTGCTGATCTAAAGAGGGTATTCCAATCATTCATTGACTTTTTGTAAAATTACCTCGGTTGACGTACTGAATATGAAGTTTTATGAAATATTTAATATATAGCAAATTAATTCTGAAAAAACCCAAAAGATTCACTGTTTCATAAGTGTTACGTAAATACCAAATCAAGTAAAAGTTCTGCTCACTGATTCTAGGGTATTGGTTGAAATTGAATGTTTTCAGCTTGTCTCTGTGTTATATTTTAACCTGGAGATTTTATTTTATTGAAGACAAGAAAGATGTTTTATTTTGCAGCAGGAACTTGATGTAATTTTAGCAGCTGCAAATATTGCATCAATTGTGCATTTTACTTTGTGAATGCCCCAAGTGGGATGATCTTGTTTTTGTCTCTGCTCCTGATCATGGGCGATTTTATCAGGGAGGAAATTCGCGCCGATTTTATCAGGGAGGAAATGCGCGCCGATTCTTATCAGCGAAGCGCTTCGGCGAAAAAGTTATTTTGCGGAAATGCGGATATCTTAAAAAGTAAGACAGTTAGAAATATTTTACTGAGAACAAAAAGTGTAGAAAACATCAAGATCTAACTTTTAAGACGTTGCGGAATTTTGTATCTTAAGAATTGAATGAGATACGCGCTTCGGTATTTCGCGTCGTGAATTACGCAATGTACGAAATTTTACCTTGGAAAATTTCCTGGTTTTCAGGACTTGTTTTTTGTGGAAAGTGCCTGTGTGTTTTCATGCCTATTGTGTGGGGTATATAAGGTGTGTGGATTGTGTCAATAAATCATCAGTCTATATTCAGCTTCAACCAAGTGCTGTCCCATTCCTTTGGTAAAGTTCAAGTACAGTAATTTAAAATTAAATGAGCTAGCAAGCTGCTTAACTGCTTGCTCACTTTGTGTATCTTTGGTCCTGTGGTAATTTAAAAGTAAAGATATCAGTCTCAGTTTTGGTCCTCCGAACCGGATCTAAAGTGCGCAGAAGTGAATTATTAAAGTAAGAGCCTAGTGAGTAGGGAGTGAGTGTAGTTCTTTGTGTGCTGGATCCTTGCCAGACTTTGCACAGACCGTTGAGGCGGGGAGAAAGCTCTCCAAGTCAACGCATCTTGGTCTTGTGTATAAGTTTGGGGGCAAGCGCAAGCCCGATTGTACGCAAAGAGTTTTCATTCACTCATAAAGATGGCTCAAAAAGATAGTATTGTACTTGATGAAATGGCACCTGCTGGAACTGCAGCCAGTGGTACCATTCAGCTTAAGATTCTCACACCAAAGGTGATTGGGATGCTACAGGAGCTAGAGAAAAGCTGGGAACAAGGCCCCCCTAATGAAAGTAACCTGCATAAGTTTAAAGGTGAAGTTGAACGCCTAAAAAGTGCTATAGCAAAAGGCAGGGAGAGGGAGGCATATTTAATGAATCCCAAAGGTAAACACAAAGAGACTGATCAAGAAGTGGAAAAGTGGGAGACAACTGTGGAAAAGGCTGAGGAGTGGTTGCAGAAGTTGGAAAAGGAGCTGAATGAAGTTATGAAGCTCAAAGCTGCACAACCCAAGGAGACTCCAAGGCAAGAAGCTCCCAAAGCAAAGGAGACTGTTCCTGTGGACAAAACCCCCATGGTGGACAAGGTCAAAACAGCCCTACAAAAGGCTATGGCTGGAGAGGGTGTCAAAGGTGGACCTTCAAAGGCAGGGAGCAAGCAAAGTGGAAGCACAACAGTCACAAGCAACAAAAGTATAAATACTGAAGTGCTGTTGTTTAACTTGCTTCATTTCATTGAAGAAATAAAAGAAGGGTTTGAATGTATTGAAAAAGATTGTATGAATGCAGAAGATCTTTATGAATTTAACCATATCATTGGTAGATCTTCTGAAGTGTTGCAGCAGGCTTACCGTATGGATGCTCCTCACCAAGACACTAGCAAGTTGAAGCAGGTGTTTCAAGCCAGAGGAGAACTGGAGAAGCTGATGCGACGTGCAAGGAGACTCATCAACCAGTACAACATGGAAGAAGAAATGTGTGATGGGTTAAAAAGTGTAAATATATCGGCGCCACTTGTGAAAACTGAGAGCGCTGAAAGATTGCAAGACCCTCCAAAAAGGGAGTGGGAAAGATGTGAATTTGCGGAAGGTCAAAACCCTGTGTCGGGTCAAAAATGTGATGTGAATGTGTCGCAAAAGGTTGACGCGTATTTGCAAGCCCCAGAGTGTCATTCGGAAAGGACCTCTGGAGGGGCATGTGTGGAGAACCCTTGTTCTAGAGGGTATCTAGGAGCGTTTGGACCAAAGGTCGAGCTGAAAACTTTCTCGGGTGAGATAAGCGAATTTCATTCCTTTTTAGCTAGTATCTCTGAGTCAGTGAGCAGCATAAGATCCCGTCCATATCGTTTCATTACGTTAAAGTCCTATTTAAGAGGGGAACCACTTACATTAGTGGAAAACATCACAACTGATGCAGAAGCTTATGATATTGCAATCAGGGTTCTAAAAGAGGAATACGAGAATCCCACAGTAGTTATGAGATATCTCACAGCTAGTTTAGAGCAAGTACCAGTTGTTAAATTACACAACCACAAAGAACTGAGGGATTTCTCTAATCGTGTGGAATCAATTGCAAGGTTGCTCAAAAATTGTGGAATTTCTGATAATATGGGAAACCCTTTTCTGGTAGATTTGATTAGAAAGAAACTACCAATACAAGTACAGGTTCAATGGAGTGAAAGCTGTAGAGGAAAAAATTTGAAAGGGGGAGAAATTCTTCAATCAATAATTGAGCACATGCATCAGTTGATAAAGGATTGGAAAGAAATTTATACTGAACAAGCAGAAAAAGAAATTAAGAGCAGCATTGGAAGTAAAGTAGGTGCTTCAAGCTCAAGTAAGAAAAGAAATGATGTACACCTTGTTCAACTAGAAGAAGATACAGACAAAGAAGAAAGAAGTGGTCAAAAAAGTATGAAAAGAAGTTGTGAATATTGCAGAAAGAGTGGTCACAGCATCTCCCAGTGTTTTTCATTTAAAAAGCTACCAGTCAAAGAAAGGGTCAGAAAAATACAAGAATCAGGACTTTGCTTTAAATGTATGCAAGGGAAGCATCGAAGCAGGTTTTGTAGGAACAAGGTCACATGTAAGATTTGTGAAAGAGACCACAACACTCTGTTGCATGAGGAAATTAAGAGAACTGACCATAAAGAAGAAAAAGAAAAATCAGATCCAATAAAAGCATCAGGCAACTCTCAAGATGACATGAGCTGTACAGCCCCTGCCATTCAACCATTGAGAGTTATCTATGCTGAAATTAAAGGACCTGAACAAAAAATCAAAGAAGTTGGAGTGTTATTAGACAGTGGAAGCTCCAGAACATTAATTGATGAAAAGTTGGCCAAAGAACTAAAAATAAAAGAAGTCAAAATGGTCAGAACATCCCATACACTTGATGGGTCAACAACAGAAATTGTTGGAAAAGTAGAATTTGAGCTGCGTAGAAAAGAAGGCAAGCAATGGTATAAGATCAATAAAGCAGCCACCAAGAAGAAATTAAAGCTACCAAAATTAGAAGTAGCATGGGCAACTTGGGCACAAAGTCAGCCAGCCTTTAAGAAAATAGACATCAAAGATATGAAATATGAGGATGTCAAAATAGTTCTTGGACTAGACAATGAAAAATTGATGTTACCACTTCGTGATACGTTAATTGAAGATGAAAGAACTGGCGTAAGAGGATTCAATACTTTATTAGGCTGGACTTTAACAGGACCAGTTGAATCATGCCAGGAAGAAGAAGAATTAATTGAAATAGAAGCAACATATGCAGAAGCTAGATTAGCAGAAGAAATCAGAAGGTTCACAGATGTAGAAATAAGTGGAATCCAGAAAACTGAAGAACCTAGAGATCTGCAAATTTGGAAATCAAAGCAGAAAGAAGTAACGTATCACGATGGAAGTCAATATGTCTCAAAGATGCTTTGGAAAGATAATATAATGCCACCAGAATCAAAGACCCAAGCATTAAGAAGGGTATACTTTCTAGAGAAAAAATTGAAAACAAATGCAAAGCTTTCTGAGCAATATAACAACACATTCTTGAAAGATTTAAAGAATGGATACATCAGAGAAGTCTCTAGAGAGGAAGTTGCAAAATGGGAACAAGACAGGCATTATTATCTTCCACATTTCCCAGTTTTTCACCCTGACAAGCCTGAAAAAGCCAGGCGAGTTATGGATGCTAAGGCAAAAAATCATGGACTTTGTCTAAATGATTTATTGCACACTGGGCCAAATTTAATAAATGATATACTGGTTGTATTGTTAAGATTCCGGATCAAGAAAATTGCAATGAATGCGGATATAACAGATTTTTTCCCGCATGTAAAAGTAGACCCAGAGGAGCAAAAAATGTTGATGTTTCTTTGGAGATTCCATCCAGATCAGGAAATGAAAACATATACCAGTAAAGTGCATATATTTGGTGCAGCTTGTTCACCTAGTATTGCAAATTTTTGTCTACAAGAAGCAGCTGACATGGCTGAGGACAAAAGAGTAACCAAGTTGATCCAGCAAAGTTTCTATGTTGATGACTTCTATGCCTCATTTGATGATGAAGAGGAGGCTAAAAAATACAGCTTAGAGATTTCAAAAACTTTAAAGGCTGGAGGGTTTACCCTTAACAAGTGGGTAAGCAACAAGAAAGAAGCAATTCCAGAATCTTTTGAGAAAAACGATGAGAAAACAAAAGAAATCCAAGTGAAGAATGAATACACAAAAGCACTAGGATTAAAATGGAATAAAGAAGAGGATGAATTTAGTGTGTCCAGAAGAGAAAAAGAAAATGACTTGAAAAATCCTGCTAAATTTTTATCTGCAGTTGCAAGTCTATTTGATCCACTTGGTACTTTTGCACCTGTCAAGATTCAAGGGATGATATTGATGAGTGAAATCTGGAAAGCAGTAAAAGTTTGGAAGAATCCATTAACTAACCAAATGAAGGAAAAATGTCAAAAATGGATTCAAAGTCTAAATTCACTCAATGAGTGCAAAATGCCAAGGTGGGTTGGATTAAGAAGTTCAAGTGTGGTTACCTTGCACATTTTTTGTGATGCTTCTATCAAGGCATATGGGACATGCATTTATATTTGCAGTGAAGATTCCAAACCAAGTCTCCTAATTGCAAAGGGGAGAATAGCACCAGATAAAATTACAAGTATCCCAAGACTAGAGTTGTTGTCAGCTGTAATAGCAATGCGACTTTTGTTGTTTGTCAAAATAGCATTGGAAGATGTGAACATCACAAAGATTATGTTTTGGAGTGACAGCAGCACAGTTATATCTTGGATTGGTACTCCTCCAAGCAAATTTAAGCCATTTGTGGCAAATAGAATTAGTGAGATTCAGGAAATTATGGAGGATAAGGTTTTTTCTGGATCAAATATAGAAATCAGGCATGTACCCACTAAAGAAAACCCAGCAGATTTAATATCTAGAGGTTGTGATGCCCATGAGTTGAAAGAAAATTGGAAGAAATGGATGCAAGGTCCAGAATTTCTTACTAAGGAGGAAAGATTTTGGCCTCAACCCAAACCGAAAGAAGATCTTCAGGAAGACAATGAATTAAGAAAAGAACCTGATATTCATTTTCTTCAAGTAGAGCAAGAAATTGAGGAAGAAGTACAAGAAGAACTAAAAGATAAAAGTTGGAATGAATTCCTGATGCATGATGTTCCAGAAGAACAGCAACAAAGCCTTGAGTTATTGTTGAAAAAAGAACTTGAAAAATGTAAGAAACATCAGGAGAAATATTTTCCACAAGAAATCTTGAAAGCAAAAGGGAAAAAAGAATCTGTACCTGGCTTTAATGGTCCATTGAAAGATTTGATGTATTTCATGGATGAAGATGGTCTGCTTAGATTAGAGTCAAGGTTTGGAAATGCAGAATTCATGCCATTGGAAGAACAAGTACCTATCATCCTAAAAGGGGATACAGATTTAGCAAAATTGTTAATTCGTGATGTTCATCAAAAATTGGATCATGCAGGACCAGATCGAATTAAAGCTGAGCTCTTGAAAAGATTTTACTTGACAAAAGCCCAGAACACAATCAAAGGAGAGATATTATTATGTCCTGATTGTGCAGCAAGAAAACCAAAACCAGTTAAATCCCACATTGCACCTTTACACAGTAATAGGTTGGAATATTTAGGAAATCCATTTGCAAATTTGGGAATTGACCATTTTGGTCCCTACGAAATAGTGGGAGGAAAATGTTGGGGTCTCTTATTCATCTGCTTGACAACAAGAGCCATTCATCTTGAAGTAGCAAAGAAGATGGACTCTCAAACTTTCATTCAAGGGTTGCAGAGATTTGTTAGTCAAAGAGGAATCCCAAAAAGAATTTATTGTGATCAGGGCACAACATTTAAAGGAGGAGAAAATTTATTGAAGCAAATTTTGGAAGATCCTGCTTGTAAGAAGAAATGCTTTAATAAATGGAGAATTCAATTTGCTGTTAACCCACCTGGATCACCTCATTGGGGAGGTAATTGGGAAAGAATGGTGAGGGAAGTTAAGAAAAGTTTAAAGCAAGTACTTCTCCAGTATCGAACTCGTGTCAACTATGATGGGATGATCACCCTAATGAAAAAGATAGAAGGTGATTTAAATCGACGACCAATTGCTTTTGATGATGATGGGAAACCAATATCTCCCTATGATATAATTTCACCTGCAGCAGCAGAAGTTTCAAATATTCCTTGGAATGCATCAATTGCAGAAATGTTGTCAATTGTAGAACAAGTTCGGCAAAGCTTTTGGAGAAGATGGCGTATTTATTATTTACATTCACTACGTTTGAATCGTGTGGTCAAAGGAGCCAACAAAACTCTGAAGATTGGAGATCCTGTTCTTATAGATGATAGCCAAGGAAACAGTTTTCAGCCAAAGTTCATTTCTGGAAAGATCAAGGAAATATATCCAGGCAGAGATGGAAGAGTGCGTAGTGCTCTGGTAAATGCAGATGGGCATGATAGAAAGTTGGGGATTAATCGTATTTACTTCCTCAAGAACCACTGAAAAGTATTCCCATACTTTTGGGGGGGAGTGTTACGTAAATACCAAATCAAGTAAAAGTTCTGCTCACTGATTCTAGGGTATTGGTTGAAATTGAATGTTTTCAGCTTGTCTCTGTGTTATATTTTAACCTGGAGATTTTATTTTATTGAAGACTGTAAAAATAATTAGAATCGAAATGATAAAATGATTACTGTATAGCTTTTTTAAAAGATCGAAAATAGAATCCATCGCATTGCAGTTCTAACTCAAGTGCTTTTGTCTGGAGAGAAGAACATTTTCATTGTTGGATTTTCTGCGTAAATACCAAATCAAGTAAAAGTTCTGCTCACTGATTCTAGGGTATTGGTTGAAATTGAATGTTTTCAGCTTGTCTCTGTGTTTTATTTTAACCTGGAGATTTTATTTTATTGAAGACAAGAAAGATGTTTTATTTTGCAGCAAGAACTTAATGTAATTTTAGCAGCTGCAAATATTGCATCAATTGCGCATTTTACTTTGTGAATGCCCCAAGTGGGATGTGTAAGATATAGTCGTCCCGCGCCGACCGCAAAAAGTTGTTCTCGCCGCATTCCTTACGAAAAACTGCTTTTCTATTCATGAAACAACTAATTAAGGAAAAACCCACTGAGTAGGTTTTTCCCATTGCGTAATTCCTCTCACCTTCCACGATTTCGACCCCATTTTATACACAGTTCTTCTGATCGTTTCGCAGCGAGCGGTTGTCTAAAAAGGTGTTGATTGTTCTTGAGTTATCACTTTCGAAATATACTTTACACTTTGTCTTTTGGGAGAATTACCGAATTCTCCCCTGCCGTGTTCCCCGGCGGCTTGAGTCTACTATTTTATTTATTAGTTTTATTCTCTCATCACGTCTCTTTGTGGGTTTAGCCTACAAAATTGGTAGCAGAGCGTGGTTTAACTGTTAAAAGTAAAAGATACAGCAATACCACTCCTCCTTACAAAAAGTACAAATAAAGTCAATTTTTTTTGGAAGTGCTTTTTGCGAAGTAACAAAGTCTCATCGGATTCAACATGGTTCGTCGAGGAGTCGGACGCCCAAAACGCGGAGCTCCTACTGGTATCGTGAGTACTGAACCTTTCGAAGAACTCCAAGAAGAATCGCATAACGACTTGCCCGATAATCCTACTTTCGAAATATACTTTGCACTTTGTCTTTTGGGAGAATTACCGAATTCTCCCCTGCCGTGTTCCCCGGCGGCTTGAGTCTACTATTTTATTTATTAGTTTTATTCTCTCATCACGTTTCTTTGTGAGTTTAGCCTACAAAATTGGTAGCAGAGCGTGGTTTAACTGTTAAAAGTAAAAGATACAGCAATTCCACTCCCCCTTACAAAAGTACAAATAAAGTCGATTTTTTTTGAAAGTGCTTTTTGCGAAGTAACAAAGTCTCATTGGATTCAACATGGTTCGTCGAGGAGTCGGACGCCCAAAACGCGGAGCTCCTACTGGTATTGTGAGTACTGAACCTTTCGAAGAACTCCAAGAAGAATCGCATAACGACTTGCCCAATAATCCCGATACTTTACAAAATCCAGAGAATATACACCCACCTATCCAAATCGAAGAAGTATTAGATAATACGGAAGAGACTCCCGAACCCACACCCCAATTTGTTGCTAACAATACACAAGATGAAATGAGTTCACTCCCAAGGCTATCTAAAATCAAACAACTTATCATATCCATTCTACTGCGCATAGCTCAAATCATTAAAATGGCCGATAAACTTACTCTCAATCCAATGTCTGAAACGAAAAGGCAAGAATTTGGAAAAATACATAAGTCCGTTACCGAGC
>CAJPEX010004622.1:0-20593 GCA_905338405.1 Notodromas monacha | reverse complement strand
CTCAGGGCCACCAAGCACTTTTATGAAACTTGCATCCAATTATAAAAAAGTGGTGGGGGGGGGCTTTAGGCAGGGGGGGCTTTCCGGGGGGGCTTTTGGCAAGGGGGGCTTTTGGTTGGGTACCCTTCTCAAGAGGGTTTGACGGCACGAACTTCTCAACGTTTTATTGGTTTCATTGTGACAAAACAATAGCATACCTGTAAATCGCAGCGCAATGTAAAAATATTCCAGCCCACGTGGACTTGAAAAGTGATCAAGTTGAAAATTCTCGTTCCAGAAAATCTTAAAACTAGCACATTATCAAAATCACAGATTACTTATATTATGTATCCCGCTGAAAATTCGTGGTGTTTTCTTCTCTTTTTTTTTTTTTTTTTTTTGGCAAAGCGGGCTTTCCGAAAATCTTACGAGTCAGCAACAAATCCGCCATAAGCAACAAAGTAAAAGTGTTGAACCCACTTGTTATTAATTTGTTTATCATCAATGAAACCCCTTTATTTCTTTGCGGACGAAAGTCAGAAAAAGTCGGGAATGTTTCGGGCAAGTAAAATCAACCATTAAACAGACACATTTTTCAAGCAGCGAAAGTCAAATAGATAATAATTAGAAAACCACTTCCCCTATACTAGGAGGTTCACTTTCACGAGAGTTCGAAATAAAAGAATAAAAAAACTTCTTTTTTTTTTTTTACGGGAAAACCCTTTCCGTTAATTGTTGAGGTCGACACCCAACATCATTCCACTCGGCAGGAACTCCGAATAATTTTTCCTTCGTTTCCATAAAAAAATCTACTGTACATAAATAAAGCAAGGGAAAGAGAAGAAGATGAACGTGTACATCACGAAAGAAGGAGAGTAAAAAAAAAATGAAATAAAAAATAAAAACCTGCAACACGACGAGCCACGGTTTTCTCGAGGCGGCATCAATTGTACGCATGCGTTGGTCATCCGGCGCCGGCGACTCTCGCCGGATGACCGACGCTTAGCATGCAAATCCTCATCATATCGACGCACGGACCGAGACCTTGTTTGTACCTCCACTCATACGTTTCGTTCGTTATCGGCTTGAGGAATTTGTTTTTTTTAGAGTAATTTTGGGGCTAACTCCAAAGATGCGCAAAATTCCCTTGAGGGCATATTGGAAAAAGGTGTGAACTGCATTCTGAAAGATTTTCATCAGTCGTATATTCGCCGATTTTCACGACGGATTTAATGCTCACAACTAATTTTTCATTTCATGGATTCCAGAGTTTTAGCGCAGGTTTCACTTCCTCCTTTGCACTTTTACTTTTATTTTTATCGTACCTTTCGTTTTTGCACCCGGCAAATTTCAATTCACTGATTCGTTTCCGGATTTTCACTGTTTTACCATCTTCATTAAGCCACATACACAACCATATAAATTACGAGGGTAATTTGAATTTATTTTTCCTTCAAACTATAGGCAAAAGGCCGCATAACTTTCAAGCAAATCCTGTAGTGAAGACCGTGGAATTTCAAGACAGGAAGGGATGCATACCGTGATGAGGAAGGCAACAATAAATCCTTGATTTAAATTTACAAGATAAAAAAATGCCATTATTCGCATGAACGAGGAACAAAAACAGTTGAGTTATGCAGTGTGAATGTTGAAGTGATGTCATACCATACAGTATCGCTAAATATTGTACTGTAATACCTTCTGCACATCAAAAGTTTTCGGAGTCGAGACATTTTCGTTGAGAAAAAGAGAAAACTGCGAATACTTTTTTTCTTTGAAGACACGTTCTTCGGATGTTCACTGGTTAAATTTTCTTCCTGAAATTTATTTATTTCCGGGTAGTTCGGGTCAGGGCCAAGAGAACAACGCCTTTCTTTCACGACACATTCTCACAGCTGGGATTCGAATTCTGTCCCCCATAGGAAGCTCTGTATATAACTCCACACGAAATGCAATAACTTCTTGATAAAACCGTACACTGCTGCACAAGGAAAACGAGACTCGCATCAGTTCATATCCTTTCACGCACGGGGCGTATGATTCACTTCCACAACCTTCGGAAAGGCGCAAAGCTCATCAATTCCTTCGCCTTGTTGCCCAGCGGAAGACAGTTGCGAATGGGGAGTTTGCTGGCTTATTGTGCTGACCAGAATTTTCTCTCTAACCGGTCCAAGTCTTTCTTGTTTCCAATAAGAGGATTGCACATCCAAAAAAGGGGGGGGGGTCTGATTGATCATGGATGAACATTTACTTGTAAATTTCACAAGTATAAACTGTAGTATGAAAGAAAATCTATAGTAAATTAAATAAAATGATGAAAGGAATAATAAATTTACAGGTGCTTTACAGAAAGGGATACAGTACAGTATTCTACAGTGAGACCCCCACATGCGGACACCTTGACATGCAGACAATTCGTCATAGGACAACTTATTTTCCCAGAAAAAAATCAATGAATAAGGCCCGATATGAGGACACTGACTCGACATAGGGACATTTTGTATTGAAATTGCAAATACATTTCAGGCCAAATTACAAGAAACATATATTTCCAACCCTAAAATTGATTCAATGAAAGTTATTGGGCATTACTCTCACCAATTTACCATCCATTTAGCTAATTTAAAAAATTACCTCCAGCAGAGAGGGACTTCCTTCTCTCTTTTTCACTTGAATGTTATTTATTTTTTACAGAGAATGCCAACATTTCTGTGTACTCTACAGAGGTATCAGAATTCAATCCCCCAAATGTCCATGTTAAGTTGAAATATATTGATTGAATCAGTTTAAATTGGGGGACAATTTTTATTTTCATGGAATTATGGTGAGTATTTTGTCCATAAAACACCAATTAAAAATTATGTAATAATGTAAGTCTAACGGAAAATGAGACTCAACTTAGGGACATTCTGACATCAGGACACTCTTGATGCACCAATTACGTCCACATCTTGGGGTCTCACTGTATTTTATTTCATTTTGCAACTTGGCGCATATACCCGTGGGAGTTCAGAATCCAACAAAACGTCCCCGCTCATGGATAATAATCCTGGGGCATGAAAATCTCACCCAGGATAATTTAACCCAGGACACTGCAAAAACATATATCCCAGCAAATATGATTTTTAAATCATTTTTAATCCTTTCAGTATTCTGCAACGAGAGATTGTTCGGAAGGATGCCCTTTCGCGAATTGCTTCAGCACTAAAGGGGGCTTCGGTAAAGTATTTATTACGTGGAACGCCCGAACAGACCGTTTCAGGTCAGAATCAAGTGGGTGGCGATCCGGGCCGTGTTGCAAAACAAATGTTTATCACGGCCGGGACAAAGGATAGCACTCTTGAACCCGTTTCAAAATATATTCAAAAGGGGTTACGGGAACAAACCGCAGTCAAACGTTCATTCCAAGGTCTCTTCGGGTTCAGGAAATGGGTTTCACTCCAGGCGAACTGACATCAACTGGGTAATCTCTTTTTTTTTCTACAGCTCACGTGGAGATAATCCATCCACAAAGAAACTCGATTTTCAGAAATCGATGAAGACAATATCATATCACGTTTTCAGAATATTCACACCTGAAGAGATTGTGCATCAAAAGAGCGAGAACAGAGAAAAAAGTAATCACCGAATTTTACAAATAGCACGGATAAACTTTAAAAAATCCAAATAAATATCACCATGATCCAAACAAACCTGAAATTCTGAGATTACTTTATTGATACTGTTTCAGGTTTACTAGATGTTGCCCAAGGTACAGGTCACGTACCACAGGTCAATGAAAAAAATACGAACAAATTACGGATAGCATTGGAATAAAACCAGGACTCTACACAAAACCTAGGAAAACCTTCAAAAATTATTCCACAACAAGTGAATCACCACTTTATCAAAAGAATTCAATCTGAATTACAAACATGAAAAGTGAATCATCCCTCAGCAGAAAGCCTTGGAGAAACTTTCCACTAGATTGAATCATTATTACTCTCTGAACCTTGCAGCAGTCAATATACCAACTTCGTGTGTGTGTGTGTGTGTGTGTGAATCAAATTTTCTGGGAAACAGAAAGCAACTGTTTGTGAGGAGTTTGACACCTCGGGCCGCTACTGAGCATTTCATCTTTACTTTTTACTCAAAACCCTTTTCTTTCCCAGCAAGGTCACCCCTGACAAATACTGACACTTTTGAAGTTTCTCTATTGAGGACTTGTTCTTTTAATGTGCAAACTTGAAATGTTTACACTTGTACATCATGGATGACATTCAAAAAAGATTCAAGTCTACTTTGAATCCAATAATTCACTTCCCGAGAAGCCAGTTTATTCCTGGACCACCCGCATGTGAAAGTCTAAAATACTGCAGACGCATATACAGTGCGACCCCAAGATGCGGACATAAGTGGTGCATCCAGAGTGTCCCTAAGTTGAAATGTCCCAAAGTCAAGTCTCATTTTCCCTTGGACTTTTATTATATAAGTTTTAATTGGTGTTTTATGTAGAAAATACTCACCATAATTCCATAAAAATATAAATTATCTCCCAATTTAAACTGATTCCAATCAATATATTTCAACACAATATGGGCATTCGGGGAATTGAATACTGATACCTCTGAACAGTACATAGAAATGTTGGCATTCTCTGTAAAAAATAAAATTCAAGTGAAAAAGAGAGAAGGAACTCCCTCTCTGCTGGAGGTAATTTTTTTTAATTAGCTAAATGGATGGTAAATTGGGTGAGAGAAATGCCCAAGAACTTTTCTTGAATCAATTTTAGGGTTGGAAATATCTGTTTCATGTAATTTGGCTGGAAACTTATTTGCAATTTCATCACAAAATGTCCCTATGTCAGGGTCCTCATGTCGGGCCTTTTTTTAAATTAATTTTTTATGGGAAAATAAGTGTCCCTATGTCGCATTGTCCGCAGGTCGAGGTGTCCGCATGTGGGGGTCTCACTGTACTGTATATGCCGGATTCTTATGAATAAAATCCGACGGCCGAGCATGAATGGAAAATGATCAACCTCGTTCTAATGAAGTGCGACGGTCAGGTCACATACTGATGAAACAAAGAAATAAAGAGAACCCACAACGCAAAAAAAAAAGAAAAAAGAAAAGCTGAGTCACGCTCAGGCAACAGCGATTATCATTCCAAACTAACAGCACCACCACCAGGAGCAGCAACGGGATAATGAACCATCTCCGCTTCTCACGTTTCTCTGGTGCGCAAACGGATTTCCAAGGCAGCGACAATCACGACTTCAGAATACATGAATATTGTACCGTTCCACACAGAGATGAGAGAGAGAGAGAAACATAAAAAAGACGAGTCGAATTCTTTCCCTTTTTTTTTTTTTAATACTTTTGTCCCGGAAGAGGAAGAATGCTTTATTTGGGGGGTTTCTCACAACGATTAGAAGAATACGAGGCCTCAAATGATGATGATGGAAATATGATGATACAGTACTGGGAGCCGTTTTCTACGATACTCCTTTCAGAGCTGGTGCATCTATATACACTGCATGCTTCTTCTTCTTGAAAGAGGATATTCACACCTTGCTTCAGGGATTCATACAAATGATCATCTGAGCTCTGCGATCCATGCAATGAGAATAATAGCACCACACAAAACCGCGTCGCATTTCCAGTCACTCAAAATGCTCTTTTTTCAAAAAATTGATACATATTTGAAACAAAAATGCAGTATCTGATGAGTTTTTTATTTTGTTTCTCGAGAGTATTTTTTGAATCCTCTGGAAGGACAATATGGCGGGAATTTCATCGACACGTTTAGCTAGACTGCCTGTGGCGTTGACGCGTTTTGCCCTCGACATGGTAAGCTAGAATAACACGTGATTCTGATTGATGAGAAAATCAAACTTCCTTAAAATTTTGAAAATTCTAAATGCCCAGGTGTGGCTGGGCACCAGGCATTTCAGCTTGTTTAAGCTCGTGCGTACTTGGGAATATACGCGGCAAAATCATTTAAAAAATTGAAATCAAAAGATTGTTAACCCTACTACAAACAATTAAAAAAGATTCCCATAATCTTGTTATCAAGAAAATTATCACGATGAAATAATTCCGAGCAAAAAGTCGTACAACAGGACAACTTGAAGTGAGAGAAAAACAAAGAGGAAAGGAAGACAACAGAAAGAATCATCAGATAATTACTGTATTTTTTTGGCATAAACAGACCCTTGAGAAATTAGAATATTAATATACTGTATATTACATAATATTCTGACTTGACCTTTGTTGAAGGTCACAGCCTTGTCCTTTGTCCTTCAAACCTGGATACGGCCCACAATTAAGTACCACTTCCTGGTACACAAATATATTTGATTAAATAAAAAATCGCGAGACTTTGGAGTATATAAACTCCATCAGTAGCTTCTGCCCAATATCATGCATTAGTGCACTGACTAGCTATTGTTGAGACGTCCTGTGCAGGGAATATCCAAGGTCTTGTCCTGTCTCAGTCTTGTACATTTTTGTTTGTACAAATAAGACTATTTATATCCAGAAGGAAAGTGTCAGAGTTTTTCCTGATACACTCCGTATTAAAGGAGATACTTATATTAATTAACCTTATAAATATTAAGAAGTAATGTCACACTTTGGTAAAAAAGGATAAAAATCTATTGAAAATGTTTGGCGGATCATGGTGTATTCTGATGTTATACGGATACTATATATATTCTCATAAATACAAGAAAACGTCGCTTAAAACGGATGTGCTGTATTTCCTTAATATTTCTTTCGCTTATTTTTTTTGTCAAAAGCTCTTTCAAAAGATGCTCAAATGTCTAAAAACGACGCATTTTAGATACCATATGAATGTCTTTGATTGAAGGAAATACAAAGACGAAATTGCATCAATCTTCAAGCAAGGTGAAATTAATCACGTTACGAAGATCCTATTACTGTACAGTACTATATTTCAATTGTCAGAACCTCAGAAACCAGTTTCACGTTTTCTTCACCAGCAATTTTCTCGCAATTTGCCACAAAAAAACGCAGATCCCAGGAATACGCATTTATTTATCTCTCATCGCTCGGGTAAAAAGTCAAATTACACAACGAGGCACGAAAAACCACAAGCAACGATTCCGGTGGGTGGGTTCGGAAAAGCGGAGAGGCTTTTAACGGAGGACATCGGAGTCGAGATGGGCAAATTTTTTCTCTGATGAGGTGCCCAGCCTTGCCCTTACAGTTACCACAAGCGGGGAAGATGGGGTTTCTCCTACCACTATACTGTACTGTACTGTACTCCCGTGGTACCCATTTTCTGGGTCTCACATCAACTCAAGAAACAATCGTGAAGACGTGAACACTAATGCACCGGAGACAATTGTTAGGTGATGCTTTTTCGAGGACAAAATAACAGCTAGCTTTAAATGGAGACGCACTTATTTTCCAAATAATGCTCGTGAACACAAAAACTAATACTGCGCAGTTAAATCTCATATCACAACAAATACCAATACAACAAATTTTTCAGTATATCAAACTTTTTTCCCACACAGTTAAATGAAAAAAGATTAACTCAGCAAAACTCATGTTAAAGGGGTTTGTATGTTTGAGAAACCCTCTAGTGATGTAACAATTTCAAGAAATTTTGGAATGTCCATCCTTACAAATTTTTTGCAGGAATTGCTTAGAAAAATTTACAAGTCAAGAAAAAGTGCTGGTTTTAACGTGTTATTTGGAGCAAATTTCTGTATCAACAATTGAATCTATTTTTGAAGATCAGTTTTCAAACACTGAAAAACATCTGAAAAGGCCAAAAAGGAAGATATTGAATAAATGCTGGTCTAATTTGAAGAAAATCTTCCTATCAGTCAATAATTTTCAAAATTTCTTCATAAAAATTATTTGTTATAACCAACTTTTTCTCAAGTCCCCACAAGTCTGTTGTAACAAGATTTTACTGTAAATGAAAATATAAGCGCCGTTTCATAAGCTTTGGCACTGAGGTAAAAATAAAATAGAAAACAATTTCCTGACAATTTTTCAAACTTTTGAAAACAAAATTCATTCCTTTTGTTTTCAAGATCTTGAAGATTTTAAACAGGAGTGGAAATTAGCATGTACCAGCCATCTTTTACAAATGCTTCTTTTACAAATTCGAAGGAAGCTCTATTTCTAATAATTCAACTAAATTAAAAATATTCTCAGAAACAATACCGCATGCTTTTATTTGGATTGTTATACATTTGATAATCATTGCGCAAGTTATATATTGCAATGACTCTTTCCAAAATATCTCAATTGTTGGGCAAGAAATGGCTCAAGTCTTGATAGAGAAGGTAAAAATCCTCAAGCAAGAAACACAGGCTTGCTTTCAGGCTTTCAATAGATATTTGAATGATTCTGTGAGGCTCAGCGTAAGAAACTTGAGCTCTAAAATAATTTTTTTTCCAAGGCCCTGACATGCATATTAATCATCTCATGCATTGACATAAAATTGTTCATCAAAGCTATACTGCATATACCTCAAGACAAAATCAAAACCCCACTTTCAACCCAGCAAACTTTTCACAAACGCTGGCTGTTTTCCATAACAAATGAAACACAGATAAGGTTTAAACCCGCTGCCATCATCAGGACTTTTCTCGGAAAAGCTAAGGAATGTTTTCGCATGAAATTGAAAATATTCTCTCATAACCTCTCGTTATTCTCTGAGGTACTGTGCATTCATTATCTCTCCTTCAAACAAGGTGAAGGACCAGAAAGTGGACACAGACAAGATTACCACCGACATTCCTCCGAAGTCGGACGCGAGTCGTTGTAATCCACAAATATAAATGATGCAACACAACATTTTCTTTTGAGACTTGGTTTGTTTTGCTTTGCCTTTGTCATCTTCTGGCAATGAAAGAGGAAAAGCATCTGACCTTGATGCCGTCAAGAAGATTTCTCTTCTGCAAATAAACTGAACTCTATGGTTCTAGACAACAATTCAATCTTCTCTGAAGGCGAGGGCATATGAAAACATATTTAAATGAATCTCAAATATTTATAAAATAATCTCACGCTTTCAAAAACGCAATCATGCTTTTTTCGAAAAGTACCAGTATCTCGAGGCATTGTTCAAATTTACGGGGCATACTTTTTGAGATTCAAGTGTTTGTCCGTATGTTGAGGCCGCATGCACTGTATAATTGGAATCACGAGGAAGAATTCTCATCCGGCTTTGAAAATCTTAATCTCGAGACTAGGTGAACCCAAACTTCACAGCAAACTTGACGAACTCAACATAAATTCCAGAGAAAATATAT
Organism: Notodromas monacha; assembly: GCA_905338405.1. Classification (NCBI taxonomy): domain Eukaryota; kingdom Metazoa; phylum Arthropoda; class Ostracoda; order Podocopida; family Cyprididae; genus Notodromas; species Notodromas monacha. Next base: position 11,337 of record CAJPEX010004622.1, on the reverse strand, counting down.
CGTTCGCAAGAAATCTTTTTTTTTTCGAAAAAAAAAAACCTTTTTTTTTAGCCAGTACATGTGCCGTACATTAATCGAAGCGTTCAATAATTTCGCTGCGCAATCAACTTTTCCGAGTTTCACGGGAAATAATCACAACACACAGAAGGCCACAGATTGCGGCTTTGATTTCATGCATTGGTTCTTTTGAGACTTGGTTTGTTTTGCTTTGCCTTTGTCATCTTCTGGCAATGAAAGAGGAAAAGCATCTGACCTTGATGCCGTCAAGAAGATTTCTCTTCTGCAAATAAACTGAACTCTATGGTTCTACACAACAATTCAATCTTCTATCTGAAGGCGAGGGCATATAGAATCATATATTTAAATGAATCTCAAATATTTATAAAATAATCTCACGCTTTCAAAGACGCAATCACGCTTTTTCGAAAAGTACCAGTACATATCTCGAGGCATTGTTCAAATTTACGGGGGATAATTTTTGAGATTCAAGTGTTTGTCCGTATGTTGAGGCCGCATGCACTGTATAATTGGAATCACGAGGAAGAATTCTCGTCCGGCTTTGAAAATCTTAATCTCGAAACTAGGTGAACCCAAACTTCACAGCAAACTTGACGAACTCAACATAAATTACAGAGAAAATATATCGTTCGCAAAAAATAATTTCTTCGAAAAAAAAAACCATTTTTTTATTAGCTGCATGTACACGGCATGTAATTAGCTTCGCAAGTTATTAAAGCGACGCGTTAGTTGAAAAGGCTCAAAGTGCCCTTTATTAGTGTTGTGTGTCTTCCGGTGTCTAACGCCGAAACTAAAGTACGTAACCAACGGAGTTCCTTTTTCTTCTTCTTCAGCGCACCAAATACAAGCGTTACATCTTAATACGGAATCATGTATACATCTGCTACTCAGCACCGGAGCACGAAAAAAAAAATAGAATACTGTACAGTAGATAAAACAGATCATCGCCACGGGAAGCGAGCGATAAAGACCAGACTGTTGCCAAATATCTTGTCGGTGGGGCCCCCGAGTCCACTGATTGATTAATCACGTGTTGGCCGGCGGGGGCAGTTGATTAAAACGCCGGAGCCGGCGTTTGATGCATTAGTCCCCGCCGACACTCAAAAAGCTCTCAAGGTTAAGAATTGTAATTCTTTCTGCTTTCTTCACTTGCGTGTAATAAACGTTCTCGAGTCGAAACGTCGATATATAAGGGCGAAAGCGATCGGAAAACGTCCCGTGTTTTTAAGGGAGAAAAAAATAAATAATAATTACGGCATGTGTTTCTTTTTCTTCACGCATTCCGACGACGACGGCGATATGGAAGCGTTTCAACAGAAAATTCACTTGAAACACTCGGGCGTTCGTCGATTGTGGGTGTGTTTCGAGAGCCATTTGATCGGAAAATTCCGTTCTTCGGGCAACTGATGGAAAGAAAACTCAATAATATGTCAAGGACGACCGAATTGCAATTTCATTGGGAATGAAAACCTTAGCCGAAATTTTTAGCGCCTAAGGTGTCGCTCATTATATGTCAACAAAGGGGTTGAAGTGCAAGGTGTTTAAGAGTAACCGTAGCCCCTAACTCTATGTGAAGCCAAGGAAAGTTTAAATCAGTCCACGAGGAACTTTCAAAAATTAATTTCTTTGAAATGAAATTTTCGCATTGCTTTCCGAAAAGAAACCAAGACGATTCTATCACGAGTTCACAAAACAGTGAAATCTCGTTGGTTATAGGTACTTATATTAACGTAGTCAGGCTAGCTAACGGTTCCCCGGCCAGGGAGGTTGTAACAGCAAACCCACCGGGATTGATGTGGGACCAGGAATTTTTTTTACTAGAACAGAAAGAAAGTTTGTCATTTAAACATTCAAATGACATCATGGCTATTGGGCAGGGATCTGAGAAAATAAATTTTTGCCCTTATTTTTTTTCAAATATACACTTCTATTTTTCTCTTTTCAATTATGGTTGATTCACGCATTCATAGGAGTTATTTTTATTTAAAAAAAGGGGGTTATTGCAAGAATATACAGTACGTCACCTCGAATGGAAACTTGGCCAAAATTAAGCTTCGGGACAATCATATAAAAGACAGTAAAAGACGAGAGGAACCGTAACCACGTGATATGTCATAGAGGTTCTCGTTTTTTATTCGTCTAGGAGTTGGGTTCGATTTAGTTGACAATTGGCCTAGCGTAAAGTCTAGAGCGCGACCAGCGATTCGGAAAAAGCCTCCTGAATGAATGAACTCGCACGCTTCGAATCAGGGCATCAGGTCAGAAGCTCTAGCCTTGCCAAAAAAAAAAGAAATAAGAGAAAAATACTCTCCCATTAACCTTAGGAAAAGCAACACCTGCATCATCCTTGGAAAAATCCTCAAGCAGAACGCGCACTTTTCCGCCTCAAAAATCATATCATTTCCTGACATTGAAAAAAAAAACGAAGGAAAATATAAATTGCTCGGAACCAGGAAACATCTACACAGCCAAAAGAAACGAAAAATAAAAAAACATCGCGAGGCCAGGAGATAAAAAAAAAAACAGAGAAGAAACCAAGATCGAACTTGACCAGAAAATCGCCACGCAATTACGCTCCCTTCGCGCGTGTTTATTTCCCTGAGGAACACGAACACACTGCGGGGGCATCAAAGCATGCAACCAGATAACATTAATAACAACTTAAAAAAAAAAGAACGGAAAAAGGAAAAGGAAAAATGAATAGAGAGACGGGCGCTCTTGAACTTGAGCACCGCGTTATTGCAACATTTGACCCGGTTGCTTAACTCCCCTCACTCACACACACACACACATAATAAAAGAACGGAAAAAGGAAAAGGAAAAATGAATAGAGAGACGGGCGCTCTTGAACTTGAGCACCGCGTTATTGCAACATTTGACCCGGTTGCTTAACTCCCCTCACTCACACACACACACACACACACACACACAAGCATGCCATACACAAGAGAAGGCAAATCAGGCAATAAACACACTGGCCTGCTTCCTTTTTTTTCTCCCCCTTTATGCTGCATATACAGCACATATACCACAATCATTTGGTGTTTGCAAGGGACACGCCCGAACTTGACCTTCGTCTGTGGAACGATTCAGGCAATATTCGCATTTCTTCAAGTCCCGGGAAAGGAACAGCATGAGTGAGCTAACGGACCTCATTCCAGAAGTAACATAACGATCATCGCAATCAACGCGTTCTTCGGGCACAGGAAAGTACTGTACTGTACTGTACTGTACTTTTAAACGCGGTTGCATTCATAAACCCATAATCTGACACATGAGAAACAGGGTGGGAAATGTGCGTTTTATTTCTTGTCTTATTTTGAGGTCAATAACTGCTGGAATCCACGACTCCGGGAACTGTTCAGCTTTTCACATTCAACAGTTTCTGCATTCGTTTTGGGGAACATGTACAAAGTGTCCCCGCATATCGAAACGAATCGGTTCCTGGATGCGTTTCGTTTTGCGGAATTACTGTACAGTATTAATATTTTTTTTTAATTCGAAGCGCGATTTTCCCTAAGATTATTAATGCGTTTCAGAAACACACTGAAAGCCAACGATAACTGTTAGGATTAATAATAACAAATTAATCCTAGTTCCCAGCATAAATTTGTCAATTTATAGTAGAAAATTGAAGTGACCCTGACAAGTTTTTGTTATTAACTTTCTGAATTTCACAGATTAAAAATACGAGCAAAAAATATCATTTTTCATAATCGTCTATGATTTTGTTGAAAAATTCCACTTCTAGCCCAAAACTTGCCAAAGTTCGAGTATTTTCCTGCCAAATGATAATAAGTGAAAATTTCCGTCATTCAAGTTGCGTGCCCCCGAGAATTTCCGTAAGGCGGGGTTTTCGTCGTGAGTCTTTCGTAATGCGGGGACCCACTGTATAATATACCTTGTAAAAGCTTGTTTCCCAAAAAGAAACATCCGAAGGTGCTGAAAATAGTTTCGCCGTTCAGCCGCTCAGGAAATAATTTATTGTTGAACAGATTCAAAAAATAAAAATAAAGACGGGAGAATAAAACAAAGTTTTTTTTACGGCGAAGATCCGAAATACTGTACTGTACTGTATATATCCATTACGAAACAGAATACTGTTCTCTCAAAGATCGAGCTCAAAATTTTCTGTTAGACGGCGGTACCTTTAATCTTTTATTATACTTTTTTCCGATAAGTAGGCCTCCCTGTATTCATGAAATGAACCCTCGACAACTTTTGGACTCATCTCAAAATGTCAGCCGTTTCTCAAAACCAGCCCAAGTGGATCTAAAAAATATTACATTTGAATGGCCGATCATTTCAATAAAATTTTGCTGTAGATTATTTCAAATGCATCCAAATGCTTGTAGCCATAATTTTCCAAGAATTGCATTCAAAAACTGAGGGGTTACGTTAAATTAAGCTGTTCAGCAATCATTTTGATTTATTTGAAAATTGAGTAAAATTGCAAAGCTCAGATTCATACTAAAATCCTTGAACATAAATTTCAGGGCATTTTCCCAGGCAAATTGAAGAAAATAATGAATCCACATGAACAAAATCTGAACTCGCCTTTTCCAAAATCGAAGTTACATGTTTCCATCCAACAAGCTGCTCCTCACGCAAAAACAACTTTGTCAACCGAGCAGAAAAATTTCTTAATTTTTTTCAAGCACATCAAGTAATCGAACTGTGCACAGATTCAACAACTTCTTATTCATGTCCGTGCTGGGTGATTTTTCGCAACAAATCGAATGCAAAAAAATATTTCCCCCAATTTCAAACTGAAAGCAACCCTTCATCCCAAACGCTATCGTAAAAAAAAAGAAGAACGAAGCAGAGGAACTCTTCGGAAAATTTTAACCTTTCATCAAACGCAATAATTTTCAAATTAATTGGAATTTCAGAAAACGGTACAAATCAGGGATATTTCATTAAGATTTTTCAGAGATACTCGACGCTTCGACAGCGGAAACTGCGGAGGAAAAAATTATTTTTCGTCCANAAAAAAAAAAGAAATAAGAGAAAAATACTCTCCCATTAACCTTAGGAAAAGCAACACCTGCATCATCCTTGGAAAAATCCTCAAGCAGAACGCGCACTTTTCCGCCTCAAAAATCATATCATTTCCTGACATTGAAAAAAAAAACGAAGGAAAATATAAATTGCTCGGAACCAGGAAACATCTATACACAGCCAAAAGAAACGAAAAATAAAAAAAAAACATCGCGAGGCCAGGAGATAAAAAAAACAGAGAAGAAACCAAGATCGAACTTGACCAGAAAATCGCCACGCAATTACGCTCCCTTCGCGCGTGTTTATTTCCCTGAGGAACACGAACACACTGCGGGGGCATCAAAGCATGCAACCAGATAACATTAATAACAACTTAAAAATAAAAAAACGGAAAAAGGAAAAGGAAAAAATGAATAGAGAGACGGGCGCTCTTGAACTTGAGCACCGCGTTATTGCAACATTTGACCCGGTTGCTTAACTCCCCTCACTCACACACACACACACAAGCATGCCATACACAAGAGAAGGCAAATCAGGCAATAAACACACTGGCCTGCTTCTTTTTTTCTCCCCCTTTATGCTGCATATACAGCACATATACCACAATCATTTGGTGTTTGCAAGGGACACGCCCGAACTTGACCTTCGTCTGTGGAACGATTCAGGCAATATGCGCAGGTCTTCAAGTCCCGGGAAATGAACAGCATGAGTGAGCTAACGGACCTCATTCCCAAAGTAACATAACGATCATCGCAATCAACGCGTTCTTCGGGCACAGGAAAGTACTGTACTGTACTGTACTGTACTTTCAAACGCGGTTGCATTCATAAACCCATAATCTGACACCTGAGAAACAGGGTGGGAAATGTGCGTTTTATTTCTTGTCTTATATTGAGGTCAATAACTGCTGGAATCCACGACTCCGGGAACTGTTCCGCTTTTCACATTCAACTTTTTCTGCATTCGTTTTGGGGAACATGTACAAAGGGTCCCCGCATAGCGAAACGAATCGGTTCCTGGGTGCGTTTCGTTTTGCGGAATTACTGTATTAATATTTTTTTTTTAATTCGAAGCGCGATTTTCCCTAAGATTATTAATGCGTTTCAGAAACACACTAAAAGCCAACGATAACTGTTAGGATTAATAATAAAAAATTAATCCTAGTTCCCAGCATAAATTTGTCAATTTATAGTAGAAAATTGAAGTGACCCTGACAAGTTTTTGTTATTAACTTTCTGAATTTCACAGATTAAAAAATACGAGCAAAAATATCATTTTTCATAATCGTCTATGATTTTGTTGAAAAATTCCACTTCTAGCCCAAAACTTGCCAAAGTTCGAGTATTTTCCTGCCAAATTATAATAAGTGAAAATTTCCGTCATTCAAGTTGCGTGCCCCCGAGAATTTCCGTGAGGCGGGGTTTTCGTCGTGTGAGTCTTTCGTAATGCGGGGACCCACTGTATAATATACCTTGTAAAAGCTTGTTTCCCAAAAAGAAACATCCGAAGGTGCTGAAAATAGTTTCGCCGTCCAGCCGCTCAGTAAATTATTTAATGTTGGACAGATGAAAAAAAAAATCAAGACGGGAGAATAAAACGAAGTTTTTTTTTTTACGGCGAAGATCCGAAATACAGTACTGTACTGTACTGTATATATCCATTACGAAACAGAATACTGTTCTCTCAAAGATCGAGCTCAAAATTTTCTGTTAGAGGGCGATACCTTTAATCTTTTATTATACTTTTTTCCGATAAGTAGGCCTCCCTGTATTCATGAAATGAACCCTCGACAACTTTTGGACTCATCTCAAAATGTCAGCCGTTTCTCAAAACCAGCCCAAGTGGATCTAAAAAATATTACATTTGAATGGCCGATCATTTCAATAAAATTTTGCTGTAGATTATTTCAAATGCATCCAAATGCTTGTAGCCATATTTTTTCCAAGAATTGTATTCAAAAATTGAGGGGTTACGTTAAATTAAGCTGTTCGGCAATCATTTTGATTTATTTGAAAATTGACTAAAATTGCACAGCTCAGATTCATACTAAAATCCTTGAACATAAATTTCAGGGCATTTTCCCGGGGAAATTGAAGAAAATAATGAATCCACATGAACAAAATCTGAACTCGCCTTTTCCAAAATCGAAGTTACATGTTTCCATCCAACAAGCTGCTCCTCACGCAAAAACAACTTGTCAACCGAGCAGAAAAATTTCTTAATTTTTTTCAAGCACATCAAGTAATCGAACTGTGCACAGATTCAACAACTTCTTATTCATGTCCGTGCTGGGTGATTTTTCGCAACAAATCGAATGCAAANAAAAACAACTTTGTCAACCGAGCAGAAAAATTTCTTAATTTTTTTCAAGCACATCAAGTAATCGAACTGTGCACAGATTCAACAACTTCTTATTCATGTCCGTGCTGGGTGATTTTTCGCAACAAATCGAATGCAAAAAAATATTTCCCCCAATTTCAAACTGAAAGCAACCCTTCATCCCAAACGCTATCGTAAAAAAAAAGAAGAACGAAGCAGAGGAACTCTTCGGAAAATTTTAACCTTTCATCAAACGCAATAATTTTCAAATTAATTGGAATTTCAGAAAACGGTACAAATCAGGGATATTTCATTAAGATTTTTCAGAGATACTCGACGCTTCGACAGCGGAAACTGCGGAGGAAAAAATTATTTTTCGTCCAAATAAGAAGGTCTTTATACATGGTATTGTAAAAAACTTGACCTGATCAGGGCTAATAATTGACTCTACAGTATTTACGGAATTATGCTGAGCTAACTTAAATATCCAAGCTGAACAAATCCCGCTCATTCAAATTAGCGGTTTTTTACAACTTCCTCTACGCAGAAGGTTTATTCGTTATCTCATGACATATTCTCAAGGAGTAAATTTTAATAAAAAAAAAGTATCGGGTCATGCGAATTCATCTGTGCATCCCTAAATTATTCGGCGGATTTATCATGAAAATCGTCGTTACTTTAAATTTTAAGAAAAGCCTCAACCCAATATAATATTATATAATTACAGTATAACGAAGAAAACATTGAGCTAGAAAAAAAACCTGCCTGAACGTAAACTTTAACCTGCCATCAAAAGCCAAATACGTAAATGAAAATTTCATCAACAAGGGCGGAAAATAATGAAGATCGTAACCATAATGTGCTTTATAGACCCTCGTTAGAATAAAGCTAATGCGATGGTCGGTCATCATTAAGGAACTATTTCCCCCCACCGAGCCAGGAAATTTAGGGCAACTTGCTTAACGTAATATACAGTACATCCAGGAGACGCGGGTTTCGTGCTGTCGGGATCCGACGTCAACAATGATGCAACGAGTGCCGCCTTTTTTCCCCCCTGAGTTTATGACCGACGCCGGTAAAAGAATCCTGTTTTTGGCGCCCGTAAACTCGACAGGAAAAAGAAAAACCCGGGGCGTGGACGGTGATTAACCACTTGAGTCTCGTTCGAATTACCAACGTAGCACTATACAATGCAAGCGAATGGGAGCAGGGTGGTTCAACAGGCTTGCTAATTTTCCTTGTTATACGAGCTGATTGCGCATATTTTCGGGGCTGTCGTTTCGCAGATAATAATGATGCTTTCGCCCTTCTTTGATAGCATGAATGCTGAAGAAAATAAGCAAACGTCTGGACTTGCCAATTGCTGTTGTTATAGGAGCAGATTGCGCGACGTTTAAAATCATGCTTTTCCCATTTTTTTTGAAAATGTTAATGCAAAAAGTAACTGCCTCAACGCTAAGATTGCTAATTTTCGTCATTAAAGGAACGGATTGCGCAAATTGTTGCCAACATAGCATCACCAAGAACGCAATTTTTTACACTCTCAATGCCCGAAAAAGTCAGATCAAGTGGAAAATGATACAAGCCCCTTTTTTAATTTTTTTTCTTCGAGCAGTTGAGTAATTATTTAGCGCGAACACTTCTTGATAATTCGGTGAGTATACAATATTTCCATTTATAAACCACGAGAGAATATTTTCACTATTGTAAGCACTTTTTCTCAAAGAATTTGTCAGGCATTTGTCCGTTCTCAAGCAACGATTGCTGTTCGTCGATTGAACGATTCCAAGTAATTTCTTGTCCAAAGAATTGGTTCACAATTGAAATGTTCGCTGTTTGAAGCACCACTGTGCATTTGGAATCCATCTTTTAAATTTACTCATAATTTAAGCAATGAAATTAAATTTTACCTTCTTGACATTTACAGGAAATGAAGGACACGAAAATGCGGACTTTCCCATCACACGGCCCATGGAATTTTTGAATACATACGAAAGGTACGAATCACTATTAATTTTCAAAATTTCAACATACGCCTCTAAACTTCTAAATCACTATGGGCTCAATTACGAGGGTTCTAACAAAAGTTCTCGGAATGAAAATGAAGATGGCGTCTAATCGAGCTTCAAGAAAGCGAGTTAATAAAAACGTGTTAATTAAAATGATACAAGCCCCTTTTTTAAATTTTTTTCTTCGAGCAGTTGAGTAATTATTTAGCGCAAACACTTCTTAATACTGTAATTCGGAGAGTATACAATATTTCCATATCTAAACCACGAGAGAATATTTTCACTGATGTACACACTTTTTCTCAAAGAATTTGTCAGGCATTTGTCCGTTCTCAAGCAACGATTGCTGTTCGTCGATTGAACGATTCCAAGTCATTTCTTGTCCAAAGCATTGGTTCACAATTGAAATGTTCGCTGTTTGATGCACCACTGTGCATTTGGAATCCATCTTTTAAATTTACTCATAATTTAAGCAATGAAATTAAATTTTACCTTCTTGACATTTACAGGAAATGAAGGACACGAAAATGCAAACTTTCCAATCACACGGCCCATGGAATTTTTGAATACATACGAAAGGTACGAATCACTATTAATTTTCAAAATTTCAACATACGCCTCTAAACTTCTAAATCACTATGGGCTCAATTATGATACTCAAAATTTTTAGAGTTTTCTGCACGGCTACATCCATAACTTTTTCATCAAACCACAATTCAAAAGCGTCCAGATAATATTGCCGCAGCCGGGATTTGAAAAAAAAATGTCCAATGAAAAAGCACCGAAAGATTAGCTTCGTAAAGGAATGCGATTCCTTCTTACGGAAGTGGGTCAAGTTCTGCTCAAGCTGAGATATTGTAGTTGCAATCAATTTGTATACTACAGCTGATTTTTTAAATTTCCAGCACGTGTGGTACGACATTCACAATACGCTTTTGTGCGCTTACTCTCGAATACTCACTCGGTCTATACAGTACAGTACAGTACAGTATACAAAAAAATCTACTCAAAGGGATAATTCAATTATTTTCAGACTTGAAAATTACGAAAATTCTGAAAATCCGCGAAAATGCGAGCGTGAAGTGGATAGGCCTCAATCGGTCGAGTCCTCGTCATCCCTCAACCACGAAGCACGAACGAGTAAATGGAAAATTAAATTTGCAAATATTTTACATCACTTAAATTCGTTTTAAAGAATGGATGATTACATAATGTAGTGCATAATCATGCGACGATCACTTCTCAGCTGGATTAATGTTCCTTTCCGCTTCAAATTTGACATCACTGAGTAAAAAAAAATTTGGTTCGTCTCTCGTCATTTGGAAAAAGGGGAAAATTGCGTCACGAGAGAACCTTTCCCTAATAAATAAATAAATAAATAAATAACGAATAAATTACGGTTCTTTCCTAGTTCTGATTCTTTTCATAACCACGTCTTCAACTCAAGATTTTTCTCCCTTTATCTCTCTCTCTCTCTCGTTTTATTTTTAAAATGTATTTGACGCCGCACCAATTGATCCATGACCAGCACAGCATGAACTGTCAAGCTTTTGATGCGAGCTGGATTCATCAGGTGGGAGCAAATGGTTTATTTATTCTTAGCATGCATATACACGTGTTGTGTGTGTTGCACGGATGCCTGAAAGCTCCGTACCCGTGGGTGAGGCACTCAGTGAAATGCGCGATTGAGCAACCACGTCAAGGTTCTGGATGCCTAACATTTTCAGAAACTGACACGTTCTCACAAATCGCTTACAAAAATGAGTCATGTTTCTCCTATATAAGAACGGCACAAGATTGACTCACGGTTTTAAAATAGATATATTTTATAAATGAAGTACGGGTGGACACTCTCTCTCTCTCTACCAGAAGAAAATGCGCTGAAATAAATACCCCTTTACAAGTATTGGAATTCAATGAAGAGACCCTTTCTGAAATCTTAAAGGATCTAGATAAACTGTCGGCCTTATATGATTTCTCGTCAAAGATT
>CAJPEX010004621.1:0-20602 GCA_905338405.1 Notodromas monacha | reverse complement strand
TACATTTCATCATATGTTTCTACATCTGTCTTATTTTTTGCTCTAGTGTAATATTTGTTTGATTCTTGGATTATTTTACTGAGTTTTTGTGCAATTTCTCCAATTTGTTTATCCTGTTCTATTATCCAAACATTTTCTGTTAAACATATGTGTGGCATTGGTTTGTAAGCTATTCCAATGTCACCAAAGAAATTCTTTATGGGCAAAGTTGGCCCAGAATTATCTTCTTTTGCCTTATTTTTGAGCAATACTGGTGCTGGTGGAAATAGTATGTCTGTGGCAATATTCATTGTTTGAGATGCTGCTGTTCCTAATGTTTGTATTGGTTGCAGCAAATTTACTTGTGAATGGGTTTGCCTTAGAATTATTAAAGTATAGAAAAAGATTGCAAATTTCACCATTTCACTTCTTTTCACGTGTTACTGTGAACATTAAAAATAATAGGGTGGTTAATATCCTTCAGGGATCTTTTCATGATAATCTTCCTGGTGTTGCCAGGTATTATCTTGCCACGATGTAATTTTATAAGTACATTTGTCGCACTTAAATTTGAAAATTTGCATATTCATGTTGAATGAGGGTATGGTAATTAAGGGATAATGTAATTTTTCACCGCAGTGTTTCATATTATCTAATATATATTCGGTAATTGCGTCCGCAACCACAGAACTAAACGTATAATACATCTGAAACAAGCATATATGTTTGAGAAAAATTTTTAGTAGAGAATTAGGTGAGAACACTGATTTAATTTGGGAGAGGGGTGTGAACGGCTGCTGGAGTCATTCTGAAGCCCTCCTTTTGGTTCTTGAACAAAAGGTATTTTTCTCTCTGCTGAACATATGTAGGTATGGGGATGTACGGCTACCAAAATTGGGGCGCGCATGTGCTCCCATTTTCTGCAACGGTAAACAACTCTCGCGCGCATGAGGACCCCTGATTTTTCTCGAAGTCCTCAATTTTTGCTCCCATTTACCCTGATTTTATTGCTCTACTTTCCCTAAATGTGCTCAACTTTATAACCTTGGTTTGAACTGTTTTAAAATTGCCCATGTCTGGGTGGCCTGGAAGTTATACGTAGGGATCGTACACCAAAGTGTCCAGGTTCGAGCCACTTTGCGGGGGTTAATAGGTTGAAGAATTTATCTGTAATTCCTTTCAAGTTCATCTGAATGTCTAGAATTAATTTGCGGGGTCTATCGTTGTATGCACGGGTTAAAAAGTAGTCTATAAAATGATAGAACCAAGCTGATAAATTCTGAATTGTCAAGACAGTTGAAATTGGTTGATTAAATTTGGAAATTGAATTGTAATTAAATAGTTAGGCGGGCTGAGTTTGTAGCCGGATGTTAAAGAGGGCCACAAGGTCAGTCTACCTGATAATTTTGTTATGATTACGTCGTTGATTCAAGTGTTGAATTAAAAATGAACAAAAAGAAGCAAATGAGGTCTTGAATTGTAGATAACTTCACTGCAAAGGTTTTGCTTATTTGTATATAATTTTAGCTTGAACATTTTTTTTTTGGGGAGCTAGACCAAATACTAGCTGGTAATGGGACGCTCTGAAACGTACCGCATCCCAAGTGGTAATGGGATGCTCTGAAACGTACGGCATCCCATATGGTAATGGGACACTCTGGAACATACCGCATCCCATGTGGTATTGGGACCTTGTAAGAAGGATGCTTAATTTTAACCCATTACCTGCTGTGAGCCCCATTTGGGACTCAGGAAGTTTTCAGCTCCCCAAAAAAATACTGTTCAAGCTAAAATTATATAAAAAAATGCAAAACCTCTGCAGTGAAGTTATCTACAACTCAAAACCTCATTTGCTTTTTTTTCTCGATTTTTAAATTTACAGCAATATTTTTCCTAAAGCCAACTTTCAAAAAAACTTTTTTGGGGAGCTAGACCAAATACTAGCTGATAATGGGACGCTCTGAAACATACTGCATCCCAAGTGGTAATGGGACGCTTTGAAACGTACCGCATCCCATGTGGTAATGGGACCTTGTAAGAAGGATGCTTAATGTTAACCCATAACCTGCCGTGAACACCATTTGGGACTCAGGAGGTATTTGGCTCCCCAAAAAAATACTGTCCAAGCTAAAATATATAAAAATGAGAAAAACCTCCACAGTGAAGTTATCTACAATTCAAGACCTCATTTGCCTTTTTTTTCTTGATTTTTAAATTTACAGCAATATTTTTTCTGAAGCCAACTTTCAAAAAATTTTTCTGGGGAGCTAGACCAAATACTAGCTGGTAATTGGATGCTCTGAAACATACCGCATCCCAAGTGGTAATGGGACGCTCTGAAACGTACCGCATCCCATATGGTAATGGGACGTTGTAAGAAGGACGCTTAATGTTAACCCATTACCTGCCGTGGGCCCCATTTGGGACTCAGGAGGTTTTCAGCTCCCCAAAAAATACCGTTCAAGCTAAAATTATATAAAAATAGGCAAAACCTTTGCAGTGAAGTTATCTACAATTCAAAACCTTATTTGCCTTTTTTTCTTGATTTTTAAATTTACAGCAATATTTTTCCTAAAGCCAACTTTAAAAACAACTTTTTTGGGGAGCTAGACCAAATACTAGCTGATAATGGGATGCTCTGAAACATACTGCATCCCAAGTGGTAATGGGACGCTTTGAAATGTACCGCATCCCATGTGGTAATGGGACCTTGTAAGAAGGATGCTTAATGTTAACCCATTACCTGCCGTGAGCACCATTTGGGACTCAGGAGGTTTTTGGCTCCCCAAAAAAATACTGTCCAAGCTAAGTTGATTTCAAAAATTCTGAGGGGAAAGCTGGGCCACAAAAAAAAACTTCAGGAAGGGTGCCTCATCTGTTAAGTGTTTAGCAAAACTCTGCCAAGGTGAATTTTGCAAAAATTGAAAAAAATTGTCAAACAGGGCTGACTTTTTTTTGTGCCAAAGAATATGTTTGCCCTATAGAATCATTTTTTTTCTGCTCAATCAGACACCATTTTCATTTTCATCCGGAGAACTTTTGTTAGAGCCCTCGTATTCTATATAATTATCTCATCCTTCCTTCATCCTCTTCTCTCCTTCTTTCTCATCAATGTGCAAGTTCTGCCTGCAGCAGACTCTCAAGAACACTGCTGCAATTCTCAGCCAATTATTATCAGGGAATTTCCACTGCTAACAGTGTTTTATAATTTGTGAATCTGGGGTTTTTGTGATTTTGATTGGTTTTATAATTTTGGGCTTTTCTTTAATTATTGGACTTTTAGGAATTGATTCCTGTTTAGGTATATCTGTGATTCATTAATTTGGTTCTATGAAGTTGGTAATTTTTTGTTGAGGTCATAATTACATCGCTTTTTATTTCTTGTGTAAAGAAAATCATAGTCAACATGCCAAAGAAAATTTGACTTAAAGAGGTTTGATGGGGAAAGTGTTCAACTTAGGGTGGTTTTATATGTATTGTTGCTGAGTGGATTCAGAGAGAATCTTGAAACAAATTGACTCAGGGGGTATTTGACTTGAGGAGGTTTGAGTTATCTATGTTCACCTGCACATAATGTGCTTTGCTAAAATTTACAAAATTGCATTTTTTCAAATCTGTCAAGCAAATCAACTGGATGGAAACACTGGAAAAGTCCAAGCAGAACTATTCAAAAAAGTCTCATGAAGTAAGTCAGGATGTTGATGGATGGTTTCATGTTATGATGAGTTTTGCTCTTTTGCAGAAAAAAATGTGGACCTGGTGTTCTGCATCTCAGCTTCACTTCCAGGATATTCAGATTCTTTTAACCAGGGTATTTATCAGCTTGAAGAGCCTATTGGATCATGGCTAATTCTTCTCATTCTGCAGGTGGTTTGCTTTACTTTCCATGGGTTCTCATAAAATGATTGAGCAGTTGACAGAAACATGGACATTACACTATGGCAAAATTTGTAATATGGTGTGATTGCAACATGATCCAATTTTGAGGAAGCACTTCAAAAAACACTGCTGCCAAGGGAATTCCTGAAGATCTGTTTTGTCAAACTGCAAGAAGTGAGTCAGGAGCTGGTTATGTTCCTATTTCAAATAGTTTGGTATTGGCTATGTTGAAACACATCCTGGAGTATATACTGAATATTTTCAGATTTCCCATGGAGCAGCTGCCCTCAAGATATTCTGAAGCTGATTTGAGCAGAAGTTACAACAATCGGGTCTGATTCATACCAAGGCTTTGCCTGTAACATCAACATGCTTGAGACTTTTCATCCACATGGTCACAGTGTTTCAATTTGAGGAAAATGTGTGTGTCTGCTGGTTTCTGATGTGGTTTTGATGTTTTATTTATATATTTGAACATTTAAAGATGAATTTATTTTCTCTTTTGGTGTTGACTGTTCTTCATGTTTCCAACTCACTCAGTATATCAAGAAGAAAATGTTCAGAAGTCTTCAAGAAGTGTATAAAAGCCTTCCCTGATTTAAAAAAAAAATTCATCTTTTATATATTCCAATGCTCACAAGCAATCATGCTGAGGTTTTTATGGCTAGAATTGCATGTTATAATTTTTTGGAACAAGTCTGCACTATGTATATATGGATATTTACATTCAATATTTTGTATTTAAATTTCTTAGCATTGCAGAAAGGTTCGTCAAAATATCTTCATGCACCAGTGACTTTAATGAATACTTCCCATGAATAATTCGGGTCACCCACCATTTGTGAACAATTTAGAAAGTCCAGAGAACGAACTGAAAGGACATTTTTCATCAATACACTATAAAATATTTATTTTTTCAATCATGTCAAGGGAGTTCAAGTTCTTGCGACACCTGAGATTGAAAAGGCCAAGCAGCTGGCCTTGAGGTTTCAACAACACAAGCTAGGTGTCACTTCTCGAAATTCACTGCTTGACACTTGGAAAACGAATTCCAATGTTTCATTCACCAGCAATTGCAGGTTGGCGTTGCAAGACAAAAGGAAAAATTATGTGGAGTTTTCGTCTGATCCTCGTCTGCTACAATTTCAACTTTTCTGATTTCAATTTCGCAGCACTGCTTTCGTTGTCCAAGACTTCTTCTGGCGAACTTATGTAGGCTGAATTGAAAATTCCGGACCTATTTTCAATTTTCCCCAAACTTCCATCAGTGTCTCCCAACTGGAACATGCCTTTGCCTTCATCTTGAGGACTCTGAAAATCGAATTCCAGCAATTGAGTACAGTGAAATATTGTTACAAGAACCATATGGGGAATTGCAAAAGAAGTTGGCTAAAAGGAATAATTCATCATAGCAAAATTATTGACTGGAAAAATTGTTTGAGATTAAACCTGTAAAGTTTTGGAGATTTTTGTGGTCTTTCAGATGGGTTTCCATCTTTGAAAAACTGTGATCTTCCAAAGTAAATTAAACTTTCAATAATAACACACAATTACTGTGAATAACAGGTTAACACAATTACTTTTATGGGTTTCGAAGCTTTTCCAAGCAATGATTGCACAGGTTTGTGAGGGTGGATGTTCCAAAATAAGCTTTCAAGTGTTGAACATCAACAGAGTTTCTGCCTAAGCAGTAGTGAAACTCTATACAAGTCTTGCCCCAAATTATAAACATGAGTTTTTGCTGGTTTCTTTTATTTAGTTCCATCTAACTCTTTCCCTATCTTTCCTGACCCAGGAACAGTTTCTGAAAGTAAGGATGTTCTGGTGAACGTTGAAGATTTTTTTATTTTGATATTACTTTAAAGTTACTTTATTCCGTCATAGAACCAGTCAAGGTCACATTTGGAAGGGAAATTTGAGACTGTGCTTGTTGATTTATGGGATTCTTTACTAGGAAAATCACAACATGTTCCTAAAAATGGTTTGTTATACAAAAATGGTGAGTTTCTTTTAATGGGATTTTTGTAACATGTACCCTATACAAGATTTAACTGCCTGCAGAACTTGGAAAACAGCTGAAAATTCTGTTGTAATGGTATTTCTTGTAACAAGGTTTTGTTTGATGTTTTCTATGAGATATTGAAAATTTTAGGAACCCACAAAAGAATGTCCAATGTTCCAAGCAATGGCCCTCCTGAATCCTTCAGGCATCCTTCCCATGATCTTCAACATAACTGGACTGATGACCCTTGGATCCAGTTGACTGGTGTCCTGCAATGTTGTCACCAGGCTCACCAGCATCCCCACAATGATGACTGTGAAGCAGCCAATGGCTGCATACCACATGTATGAAATGCCATATAATTCCAGTAGAGGAAACCTATCCACAAGTGCATCAAATATAGTTACACCAAAGGATCATGCAAATGCAACTACAAAGCAGTGGACCCATGCACAACAGATTTTGGAAGAACAGACCCCCTTCTGTTTGCAGTTTTTCCACTTGCACAACAGACAAATCTGCATAACAGACTTCAGTCTGCAGAGGGGAGTGCTGCAAGTGGGCGTGAGTCCCTCACATCCACTCTTGCTACCTAACCAAAATTTTCATTATAGACTTTTCACATAACAGACTAGTCTGTTGCACATATTAGGTCCATTGTGAGGGGGTCAACTGTATTCATATCTCACCACTCTAGGCTCTTTTCAGGCTGCATAGTACTTGTGATCATTGATTCAGTCACACTGGAATTCTGGTTGAGCAAGCATGTGGCTGAAATTGGCATTTTCTCTAGGACTAAGTACCCCTTGGCTTTCACCACTTGAGCACCAAAGCCAATCCAGAATGTGGTGCATATAGCAGCCAAAGCTCCACAAGCAGCACCCTGAGAGAAAGAGAATATATGAGTTGATCTCATCTTAATCTTCAACAGAATTTTTATTATACCTTGGAGTTTGCCCAAGGAAAAAACATTCCAAGAGTGAACAAACCCAGCAGTGGTCCCCCAACCATGCCAAATATACTGAGTGCAGCCTGGAGCACATCTCCCAGTTGTTCAGCCACAAACACCAGGCCAAAAGATACCAAAGCAAACACAAGAGACAAAATCTTGGACATCATGAGTTCATTGGACTGGGTCATGTTCTTCCAGAAAAATTGCTTTACAAAGTCCTCCAGGGCTATGGCAGCCAATGAATTTACCCCAGAGGACACAGTGCTGTGGGAAAAAAATTGAAAACATTTCTTTGTGGGTTGATTTGATAATGTTTTTTTTTTTACCTCAAGGCACCACTGAAGATCCCTGCCACAAATATCCCTGGGACTCCACTGATTTCTCCCAGAGTGTCCATTACAAATAAAGGGAATAATTGATCAGATTTACTGACAGTTTTCACAGTTAAAGGGTCACATTGCTCATATCTTGCATAAATTACCATCCCAGCAAAACAGCATATGGACAGTAATCCAAATAACCCAGCAAGGTTTATCCAGAGAGCCCTGTTCAACAAAATGGGTGATTAATGCATAAATAACACATTAAAATTCAGCAATTTACTTGATAGCCATGCTCTGCTTTGGGACAGTTAGATATCTTTGCACTTGAGCCTGGTTCACTCCATAAATGGCAATCCAGGTGAAATACCCTCCCAAAACTGTTGACCACAAAGTGTGCCTCTCCCTGATGTCACCACTGAAGCTGCAAACATATCATTTTTCCAATCAATATTATTTTCTTCCAGTGAACAAGCAGCAGAATACTCACTTGAGGGCAAGTCTTCCAGAGTGCTGATTGATTCTGATGACCTCCCCAATGCCTCCTGCATCTGCAGCACCCTTGATCACCACACCAATCATGGCTGCATACATGATGATGACCTGAACTGTGTCTGTCCACATGACAGCTTTCATTCCTCCCTGTTTTTCGAAGTTTTGAATTTTTTTGGGTAATTCAGAGATAAGTTCAAGGCAGTCTAGACTTACCAAGACAGTATAGAATGCGCATACCCCAAAAATCAGGCACACAGACAGGTACACATTCATCCCAGTCACTGAAAGTTTAGTTTCTGAGTGTTGGATATTCGCTGTGCTGAAGAAAAAGCTTAATTCACTTACCCTGACTGAGTGCAAGAGCAGGAGCATACACCACAATGGCCATGTACATGACCTGAAAGAAAATAATAAAGAGCATTCAAATAATGATTATAGCTGATTTTGAAATTCATTGCCAAATACTTTTCAACCTCATCATCCACAGCGCAGTGAACCCTCAGTTGAGAAAGTTAATTGGTTCCAGACATCAGTTTGCTTACTGGAATGTTTCTCAACCAAACTTGACTTTCCCATTGCTTTGAATGGGGAACAATTTAATCTGTTATGTGAACCCAAAGAATGGTTGAACATTGAATACCAAACACTCAAAACCATAAACTATAATAAGAACAAGTTGTTGCTTCATCTTGTGTGTTCCCAGAATATTTTACAGTGTTCAGCTGAAGTAGTTTTGATGGAAACAAAGGTAAAAGCTTTGCATCCATGGAAACACACTTTTGCTTTTTATGCAAAAAGGAAAAAACCAATTGACATTTCAAAGAATATATGAACAGTTGAAAAAAATTAATTCGGTCTAGAATAATATACTTCAAACAAATTTCAAACAAACGATCACACACATTAAAGTTTCATATTGATGCATGAGGAAATTATTTGCATTTAGAGTGTTCCACAAATTTCAGCATGAAAATCAAATTATTTAGTTTCAAATTTTGGATTTTTGCCAGAGGGGATGGTTTGTCAACTGAATTTTGGTTTTTAAACTGGATTTTGGCTTGGTAACTGCATTTTGGTTTGGTAACTGCAGTTTTGTCTGTTAACTTAATTTTGGCTTGAATTTTTGTTAACTAATACCTGGAAACCAAAAGTTTCCTACCCAAAATGTTGTTAACTGGCTGGTTGGTTTAATATGGGTCCAATGTAGTCAACATCCATGCCAATAATCCATAATATGCATAAGTTCCTTAGGAAGATAGTGAAAGTGGAACTTACCATTTGTATAACAAATATCCCAGATCCAGTGCACCTCAAGACCCTGTTGAACCTCAGCTCCAGGTACTAAAAAAAATCATCCACATCTTCATTACCAAGGAAAATGATACATGAAACTACTGTAACATATGAAATGACAAAACATGCCTCATATGCTGATGTGAGTTCCAGCTGGTAGAACACAGGAAGGTACAGATAGGCTGCACCAGGGATGACCAGGAAGTAGGACACCCCAATGAACCAGTACATTGTGCCATACTGGTAAACCTCAGCAGGTGTCCCAAGCAATGTGATTGCAGACATGAAACTAATAAAACAAGAGGGAATCAAAGTCTTATCTCAGCACTCAATAATCTTACAAAACATCATGAATCTGCAGAAAAGAGGCTAGAGTCAAAACAGGAAATAAAGCAATTTCAAAAAATCAATCTTCTCCATATCCCAGTAAAGTGGATTATTGAATTTTATTGTTCTTATGGGATGAGAAATGAGATCCATTCTTTTGAAATGCAATCTACAGTAAACAACAAGTTGATGAAGGCAATTTTGACAAGAGCAAATCATCTTGGAGTGCATCCGGGGATGGAAATCCAAAAAAAAAAGGAATTTGAAGCATCAATTTAGGCTCCATTTCATTGTCATTACACCAATTAGGCATCTCTGAAAAAATGCATCATCATCATGGAGCATTCAGGAAAAACTGTGAACATATGAAAGGCTAATTTCAAGAAAAAAAGGAACACAGCTCAACACGTTTGTCAGATTGAGAAACATGTTTCATTATTAAATACAAATTTCAAATGGAAAAGCTTACTACGTCAATGCATTTAAAATGTGAAATTCACACTAACACGAATTTATACTTGATGCACTCCAAGCATAGAAAATATTCTGGAGGCCCTTTCATGGTTGAAAAGAGTCAATTAAATACAATTGACTCTCTGCTAATTAAAAAATATAGCCTTAATCTTGACTGGATATAATAAATATAGTTCACTCATATTTTTCTTTAAGTCCAGGAAATTTGTCTATAACAACATTCCTGAGGCATGATATAATCCGTTGAAATATTCAGCCAACTTACTCAACTTTTAAATTAATGGAAAACCTTCTAATTCCTAAATAAAGCCCAATAACTGGTTGAAAGGATAAACTATGTGATATGTTTGTTCTAAAATATATGCCTAACTCCCCATATGTAAGTCAATAGAAAATTTCTTCACCATAAAAATATGCCCTGTTAATCATTCCACTTTATAAAATTCAATTTCCTGTTGCAAATTATCAAATGAAAAAAAATTGTATAAGTCAATAGACAAAGTCATGACCAGCAAAAATGACACCCAATTAATCATTCCACTTGATAAACTTAAATTTCTTGCAGCAAATAATCAAATTTTAAAAAAAAATCGGCATAAAACCTGGCCATGAGGGACATGGCCATGGGGAAAACCCCCATTGACCTTCCGGCCATGAGGAAGTCGGCAGTGGAATTGTTCTGCTTCCGCTTGAAGAATCCATAGTAAACGCCGATGAAGGCCGACACTGCGAGCAGACCCGCAAAAACCGCGTAATCCGCTGCGGAAAACCGACTGCGCAACTTTGCCAAATCTGTTTCCGGCGTCGGAAACGGAGTCGACGTCCAGTGTTCATTATTGTCAGTCATCGACATCTAACACACACATTCATTCCATTTCCGGAGAAAAAAGCAAAGAGGCAAGAAAGGTTAATGAAGAAGAGATTTTCATTGTTTTTATTATCCTGGGGAATGGGAAAAAAAGCTGGGATCCACTGCTTCATACAGAACAGGGGTTGTTGAGCATGACCTGTGAGCATCTGGGGTTTTTGAAAAATTCCTCACGCTTTTCTGCTTCAAATAATATAAAAAATACAGTGAGACCCAAAAAATCTGGACATAATTGGTGCATCAAGAGTGTCTCTAAGTTGAATTGTCCCCAAGTCAAGTATTGTTTTCCCTTAGACTTATGTTATATAATTTATAATTGTTGTTTTATGGAAGAAATATTCTTCAGAATTCCTTGAAAAAAATTGTTTGCCACTTTAAGTTGAATTTGTGAATACATTTTCAACTGAATAAGAACATTTGGAGCATTCAATAGTGTATCTTTGTACTGTACATTGAAATGTGATGGCATCTACAAAAATAACATTCAAGTGAAAAAAGTAGAAGTCCCCCTATATGCTGGATGTAATTTTTTAAAAATTAGCTAAATGGATGGTAAATTGGTGAGAGCGATATGCCCAAGAGCTTTTTTCACATCAATGTTAGGGTTGGAAATATCTGTTTCTTGTAATTTGGCAGGAAATGTATTAGCAATTTTAATGCAAAATATCCTTATTATGCATGGAGTCAGTGTCCATGTGTCAGGCCTTTTTGTTTAATTCTTCTGGGAACATAAGTGTCCCTTTGTCAAATTGTTTGGAGGTCAAGGTGTCTGCATGTGGGGGTCTCACTGTAATAACTGTATATAAATTTTAGAACATAAAATTGCCCATTTTAAGTGGTGATCTGAAACACATTTACCATTTCAGGTGGAGAACAAAGAGGAACAGGAAACACAGGTTAATAAATAAGATATTTTCATCATTTATTTACTGGGGGATGGACAAAAAAGCTGGCATCCACTCCTGCATACAGGGGTAATTGTGAATGACATCTGAGCATAACGGGTTTTTGAGAAGCTCTACATCTTTCTCTGCTTTGAATAATAAAAAATTTAATTACAGAAATAAAATTTAGTTGCAGAAAATATTTTTTCCTGGGGGAGGGACAAACCAAGCTGGGATATACTGCTGAAGGTTTTTTTTTTTATGGAAATCCTTTTTTTCTGCTTTCAATATAAAACAAACAACAAACCTGTAAGAATAACAGTGTTCTTTGTCAGTCAACAATCCGTATATTTCACATTCACCATCTCAGGAAAAGAACAAAGAGGCAAGGAAGGTCAAGGGAAGATTTCCAATTGTTCTTCTTTGGGAAAAAAAAAGCTGGAATCCACACTTTTTTGAAACACTCTCCATCTCCCTGCTTTTTAAATGCAGTGAAATAATCTTACTAGAAATTAGGCTATGAAAAAGTTTTCAGAATGGCAAACTTTTTCCAAGTCATGGCAGAAAGTCCATATATAGAGTAAATATTAAAACAATCTGAAGTGTACAAGCAGGCCAATTCTAGCACAACAAAGTTTTTTTGAGGAATATTTAATAGATTATCCAGGTAGAAATTTTCTGACTAAAAGCAGACACAGTTTGAAAATTCTGATTCTGAATTTCGCTGACAGGTTCTTGAAGCATGAATGGCAGGTGTAATACAGTGACCAAAATTCTTCCAGGGGATTTTCATGCACCATCCACCAAGAATGATGGGATCTTTGCAACTGATGGAATACGCGCTTGATTCAAAACAGTGCTTTTATTCACAAGATCACTCCACTTTTCAACACACAAAAATGAGAAAAAAAAGGAAAGCAAGGTATACTCAAGTATTGAGTTTAGGTTTGATTTGAAAAATCTCTTTCTAAATTTTAATAATGAAATCACAGTTATAATCGATTAATCAGTATAATACACTTTTTCTGATGTCCTAAAAGAATTTTTGTACTGAAATTTCACTGCATGAATGAAGCAAAAAAATGGAAAATAAAAAATAAGGAGTTTCCCTTTGACATGAGGACACATGATTTCAACCTTTGCCTCAACTAGAAAATTCTTTTAGTCATGTGGATTGTTACATGCTCTTTAGGAATTTTTTTTTTTCAAAGAGGGTGGGGACACTTTCTGTTATTGTTGTTTGCATGAGCCAAGGGTTTGAACTGACTGCGGCAGAAGAAGAACCGCGTGAATATCCTTTCCCCCTCAGGGATGGCTCTCACATTGACTCACATGGGGCAAGCTCTTCAACATTAGGAATATCCTCAGGTATGTATATTTTTCTTCTAATTCATTAAATAAATAAAATACTTCGACTTATGGTTAAACGTTGCTAAAAATGTGACAAGTTGGAAATTTCAGCTGCTCAGGTGATGTGAGGAATTTTATCTCGCAGAAGGTACATCTTATCTGTTTGATTGCATATGTCATGAGATCATATGTTACCACATTGTTAGGTAATGATTATATGCCTCCATTGCATTATTTTTGCAAATTACCACACTTTCTCAAAAGGTATCAACCGACTAGAAGGAATTCACACAGGAACCCAAAACATTCTGGCTTCAGAAAAATTAAATCACTAAATGGTCATTGAAATAAAATGCATCACAGTCCATAGAAATGCAATCACTGCAAAGTGGACTTAATTTGTGCAACAGAATATTCTGTTGTCTGAAAAGTTTCTTATTCAAATTCAATTATTTAAAAATTTAAATTTTCACTTTTCAGCATCAGTTAAAAAATAAACAGAAGTCTGTTATGCAGATTTAGTTCATTGAGCAGAAGGGAAAACTGCAAAGGCAGTCTGTTGTGATAAAATCCATTGTGGGGGAAGTCTTTTGTGCAAAAGCTGAAGAGCAATCACTGTCACTTGTTTATTTAGTGCATTCAAGATCAAAATAACAACACAAAGCAAATAGCATAGCATAATTGAAGCACAAGGTGTTCAGCCTTTTCCCAGGTAGTTTTAATTGGCCAAACTATTTAGAGAGAATCATTGAGAATGAATCATGGTAAGCTAACTCTTTTTTGGATTCCATGAACATTTTTTTGGCATTTTTGAATGCTCTCAAGTGATAAATAAAGCTGTACATACCAATCAATTGATCAGAAAATAGCTGATCTCATATTTTAGAATATTGACTCATCATTGTTATTGCAAAAATGTAGTTGTCTTCATAATTTGCAATAAGTCCAGGGTTATCAAAAGTTGGCAGACTTGGCAGAGAAAGGTTTAAGATGAAGCATGGAAATATTCAGCACATTTAATTAAACATTTATGGTCAAAGACCCTCCCAGCAAATTTTAAAGTTGAAATTTATTCTGAAATATTTGCTGGAAAATGAATATTCAATGTGATTTTCTTTTCTTGATTATCAATAATGAGGGGAAACTTTATGTAAAACTTCATAAGAAATTGGATGACCATGACAAGAAAAGAGCTGTTCTTTCCTGGATGAAGAGCACTTACATTTCAGCTGAATAAGTGTTTGAAGAAAAACATTTTGCTTTAGTGGGTCAAGGGAAAATAGAATGAAAGTTCACAGTTTCTGATCAGATCTAGGTTTTTAATTGTAGCACAGCTAGTGGATTTTCCATTGAGCATATAATTTACCCTCACAAACCAATCTCAAGTTGATAATATTGATAATTGCACAGAAGGATCCATTTCATCAGGCAGTACAATTCTTATGCTGGAATAAAGACCTAACTAAATTTATTTTCTGTGACTCAGATTCAATGAATATTATTTAAACACAGCAGTGAGGATATTTAGGAAAGCCCATTTTTATTGCTGATTTAATTTCTCTGTTGCCTCTATCAGGAAAGCAAATATTCAATAAAAGACAAAAATGGTATGAATGTTTATATTCTGCATTCACTTATGGTCCATGGTTTGTGGCTTGCTTTCCTCCATGGAGATTATGGGATCATGCATAATTCAGATTTTATGATGTTATTTGCAGTAAACATCTTCCTGCTTTCCTTTATTGCATATATTGCTTGGCCAGATTCAATGAATTTTAATGAACCAGGGCCTTAACGGGATTGCATTCAACATGGAAAAAAGCACTTCAGGCTTTCACCTATTCCTGTTTTCCATACATGCCTGGAAATGAATTCTTTTCAATTCATCTTCTTTTACAGATAAGATTATTCATGCAATCAATTCACTGAGTTATTCTTCAATTTTTCCTACTGAGAGTAGATGAATGGATTCTACACAAATAAAAAAGAGTACTTAAGCATCACACTTGTTCTTTCTTCCAGGCCTGGAAAAGAGTTGAAAGAGAAACATTTCCTTCAATATTTTTCTCTTGTTAAAAAAGTTTGTCCAGAAAATTTATGTACGTTTTTTGAAGATATTGATTGAATTTATTCCACAGAAAAGAAGGACAGTGGACTTTTAGAAATACACTGAATGTCAACCTGTTCTTTTGCAGGTCTGGAAAAGAGTTCAAAAATAAATTTTCCATGCTTCCACTTGTATTGTTCAGGTTACTTATTTCAAATACTCATTGAATTACTTTTTGCAGAGTTTGATTGAATGCATTCCACTTGGAAGTAGGGGACTTTTGACAGAACATTCCATTGACAGAACATTCCTCATTTCTTTCGAGAGGTGTGGTGAAAATATTTTCCAATGCATCTTTCTTCATTGTCAAGACTGTATTGATTCCAAAAATTTGCTGATTTATTTCTTCAAACTGTTCAATTGTATTTGCCCCTCCTGAAGAGAGAAAAATAGAAATTTCTATAGAACATTTCAATTTTTTTCTCCTTCCTGTTTCTAGCAGCAGGTCAAAAGAAGTGTGAAAAAAATATCATCTACTTTTATTTTACAGAATTTTTTATTATATAAATGTTCCAGAAATTGATTGAATGTATTCCACACGATTTAAATCAAAGAATTTCAACAGAAAATTCAATTTCTACTTGCTTCCTGATTCCAGTTATAGAGAAAAGAGTTAGTAAAGATTTATCCATATTTATTCGAAAAGAATCATCGCATTGTGGGAGGAAACTTATTCTATTCATTCCACACAACTGAAAAAGGACCGTTTCAGCAAAAAATTTCCTTTTTTTTTTTTATTCTTCCAGGTCTGGTAGGGATGAGTTGGAAAGCAATTTTTATATTCATCTTAATTATGCTCTTTTTCCTGTTCAGACAATTCATTCGAAAAATTCATGTATTTTTCCCACAGAACCATTGCATTAATTTCAGAAGAGGCGCAAGAAGAGGACTTCCAAAACAGTACATTTAAATTTCTACCTCTTTTTTTTAGGTCTGGAAACCGGTTGAAGGAGAACCTTTTTTTTAAAGCATTTAATTTATTTGTGAAGATTATTTTCAGGATTAATTCTTCAAATCATTTTTTAACTGGGATATCGCTTCCATTTAATTTGACAAAAACAGAAACGAAAATGGGACTTTCCGATGTGTGTTATTATGGTCATTATAGTGAAGCAGGTCACTGAACCCGCTGAACTCCCATTCGCCTGGTACCCGGGGATTTCCCCAGACCCTGGGGGCATGGAAATACCCAACGCACCCATCAACGTTTTCACTTCCAGCAGCAGCAGAACCCAACACGTGATACTCACGAATATACCAACAAAACAAAAACACTGGCTACAGAAAGGAAAGAAAAAAAATCACAATTTTCAACAAGTAGCTCTGGGGAAAAGGAAAAATTGTGTCACTATTTCGGGATCCGAACATGGACTGGCCTCTTCTTTTTTTCCATGACACTGGCTCCCACATCAAACCTGTGCTGCGCATTCATGGGATCAGGGATTTATCTCCTGTGTGATGCTATTTTTGGTTTTCCTCGTTTTCACATTTATTATATCCCGGAAATCCCAGAGATAAGAAGACCCTGGGTAAAGATTATATGCTGTGGTATTGATGGAATTTCCAAAAGACCTCATGAAGAGTTGGTATAATATTTTTAAACCAGTATATATTCATTTATTATATCCCGGAAATCCCAGAGATAAGAAGACCCTGGGTAAAGATTATATGCTGTGGTATTGATGGAATTTCCAAAAGACCTCATGAAGAGTTGGTATAATATTTTTAAACCAGTATATATGGGGTCATATTAATTTTAGTTCATCCACTCCTTGATTCCACATCCATTCCTTGAAAAAAAAAATTGTCCAGTTGCAGTATTATGATTGAAGAAAAACTAAAAAACTTTGATTAATGCTTCATTCTCCTTGCAAAGCAACATCTTCTGAAAAAAATAGCATTCATTTTTTAAGGTTTTTCCAATTATGCACATGTTGGTTTCTCTCATAATATGCCAACCAGTAAACATTTCTGTGGATTTAAGAACACATAAACGAAGCAAAAATCCATTATACTGAGATTACTGAGGATAATTAGCTTTCTGTCGCAATATTATTATAATATTGCCCTGATAAGGAAACTGCCAGGGCCAAGAAGAAATTCCTCATACCTGGATAGTTACTACACCCTAACCAAATTCCCTTCACTGTGAATACTGAACCACTTCCCCCATATGGATCCCCCAGCCTCAGAACCCACTTGAACCTTGCAGGAGCAACAGCTCTTGTGGGGACTCACCCCTTGTGTAGGGCGGCAAGAACAGAAAACTGCAGAGTACAAATGTGTACCAGTGTTCTTCAAGCCTACCTTTTGTGAAAAACAAGAACTAGAAAAGAAATATTAAACCAATTTCTACTTTTAGATTGCAGAGAAAACAATCAAACAAAATGAGTGAAACTTTTACAGAAGTGCATCACATCAGTGAGGACAAAAATTCAAACAATACAAGAAGTGCATCACATCAGTGAGGACAAAAATTCAAACAATACATACACAAGAACAAGTCAAGTTAAAAAAGAAAACATAAAAACCACAAAAATTTATGAGATCCCTATTGAATATAGATACGGTAGAGGATCACATCCTAAGCAAACCATTTGAGGAGCTTATGGATCAGGCGCTGTTGCGCAATTTGCCTCAAGATGATGAGAATGTTGCTGTTGGTGCACATGCAGGTGACGACACACTGGCCCAATTCTTACCAGCATTACAGGATTGTGGACCAATCTGTACACTGGGTACAATTGCAAAATAAGTTGTTGAGAAAATGTACAAAAAGGTAATGGCCAATTGCAACAAAAAGGATATTGTGGCAGAATATAATAAAATACTGCCAGCAGTGGGAAATACCATTGTGGGAAGAGTGCCAAGAATCAACCATGCACCCACTTTGGAACGCACTTACAAAACCATTGAGAAGTGTGGATGCAACACTGCAAAAAATACAAAACACGCTGATGTGTGTGAACAGTGGAATAGTGAAAGTGTTCATTGATGAAAATCTGCCAGAAGCATTGCGAGATACAATGGGCAATATGCTAAAAGCCCTGGCTGTATCATATATGATGCTCCAGGAAGAGAGGAAAAAGAACGTATGCAGCAACGCAAATGAAAATGTGCGTGCAGCTTTCCAAAACAATAGGATCCCAACCCAGGCCTTTGGAGGAAGCTGGGTCAATCTGTCGGATGGGGATCTTGTGAAGGAGATCAAGCAACTGGTAAGAGCAGATCAGGTGCTAAAACCCGGATCCTCAAAGCAGAGTTGGAGTGGAAAATCTCCAAGTATGTGTGGTGGTCAGAACAGTTACAGATCCAGACCATGCACCAGGCCTCAACCCCAAAATTGATATCAGAATTGTTTTTTAGGGGAGGGCCAGCAAAATTAATTTTGGTGTCAGAACAAGGAGATGCCTCAAAACCCCTTCAGGGGATGAGGTACCTGGAGGGGCAGAAGAAACTAAAGGTCAGTTTGGTACCCAGTAATATCATTGGAGGACATTTACAATACCACATAAAATTCTGGAGAGAAGAAATAATGCAAGATCTGTGGATCCTTCAAATGATTTTGGGCCTGAAAATTGATTTTGAGAAAATGCTGGATAAAAATCTGTCAAGAAACAATCCCCCGATTAAAAGTGCTGAAGAAAAAAAGCAACAAAGGTACTAGTACAAGATCTAGAAAAATACAAAATCATCCAGAGAACAGAATGGCATGATGGGTTAGTGATAAACCCAATTTGTTTCCCATTAAAAATCACAATGGATCTTTCCGCCTAATACTAAACAGCATAGCGTTGAATACAGAATGCATACCATACAAACACTTCAAGATGGAAAATTTTAATTTGGTCACTCAAGGAATTAAAAAAGGAGACCTGATGACATCTCTGGACTTACAAAAAGGGTACCATAATGTGGCATTACACTCTGATCATCAGAGATTTTTTGCTTTCATGTGGGAGGAAAAACATTATATCTTCAAAGCACTCCCAAAGGGTCTGAGAGAAGCACCAAGACTTTTCACATCAATAATGAGAGCAATCCTTAACCCTTCTGCATCTAAGTTGGACTTTTCTTGCAGATTTTTGTGGCACTCCAGAGTGGAATTAAAAAAACCCCAACAGTGTGTGCAGGGCAAAGTCCAGAAAAATCCTGGCATTTTTTTTTAATTTTCCACAGAAAAATTTCACCTGAAAAGGAAAGAATGAAAGCTTCAAGGCTCTCTTTTTTCCCTAGCCTTGTGTTGTTTCCCCATTCACAGATTAAGTTTAAACTTGAAAGCCAGGAGCCCAGGTTGGAGGTCAATACGGAAAAAGTCCAACTCAGGACTTCCCCAGCATTTCATTATCCCCGGAAAAAATCCGACTTTGCCCTCCCCCACCTGGCAAGGGTTGCATAACCCTGTGCAAAAATATAATGCACCCCCATCAGGAAAAAGTCCAACTTTGCCCTGGGATAGAAAGGAGGCTGCCGCCGTCCAAGGGTTAAAGTGGCCAGACAACAGGGTACACGTGTGCATGCGTATATAGACAATACCCTCATTGTGGCACCAGCTACAGCAGAATGTTACACCAGTACTATGAAATTGCATCAACTATTATTAGGTGCAGGTTCCCTAGTCAAAAAAAGAAAAATCAAAATTTCAACCAAGTACACGGAGAAAACACCTCGGGTTTATCATAGACAGTGTAGAATTATGTCTGGAACTCCCAGAGAAAAAGTTCAACAGATTAAAAACAGTTATCAAACAATTGCAAAAAATCTTTGATGAAAAGCAAAGTATCCCTCTCCAGAAATTTGCACAGATATCAGGATTTATCTTGAGCTGCTTACCAGCAATACCATATGGGCATGCCCATTTCAGGTATTTTGAGCAAATGAAGGCAGATCTTCCACAACTGATTCAAGATTGGGAACAGCCTATATATCTTGCAAAAAGTATAGAAGACAAGATAAAGTGGTGGGAAATATCAAATCCACCATGTAAAAAATCCTTTGAAGAAAAGAAAGTAACTCACGGGATAACAACAGATGCATCCACTACAGGTGGATGGGGGTAATTCTAGGAAGCCACAGAATATCTGGCACCTGGAAAGTTAATAACAAAGCAACCATTGACCTGTTGGAACTCCGAACAATTAGAATTGCATTGGAGACTTTCCAGGCCGAAGGAATAAATTTCAAAAAGGCCAATATTGTACTATGAGTTGATAACACAACAGCAGTGACGTACATCAATAAGGGAGGACCCAGCAAATAATTTAGGGATGGCAACCCACGTTGCAAAGCCACTGGTGATCTGCTCTGAGCAGAACGTTGGCCTAACGGCCGTTTGGTTGCACTCAAACAACCAGGGGTGCAGATGTACCCCAGGACATTCAACAACGCATGTCAGCATGCATTGCCAATGCCCCCTGTTTCCCAGTGTCAGTGACCAACCCCCCCACCCCTCCCTTTGAATTACTGTTGTACAATGTGTTTCAAAACCCATTGCACATCCACTCTGAAAATGACCCCAGGTATACACAGCTCCATGTGGAAAAAAGAAAAATAAATTCCCATTCAATTGCTGCTGTTTTCTTCTTTACTTTGCTTTCTTTGTGTTATCCTCTTTCCTCTTTCTTTTTTACTTCATCTCTGCTGTGCTCTCTGTTCACCATATTCTTTCCTGC
>CAJPEX010004620.1:0-20604 GCA_905338405.1 Notodromas monacha | reverse complement strand
TTTCAAATATGCAAGGCGAGCCTTGGTCTATGAGTCATCTATCTTTGCTGACGCTTCCAGATTCCGAGCGAATTTCAGTTTATTCATTCCTGGCGCGATTATTGTACCTGAAATGTCGGGACATGAATGCATAAGTATGAAGCACTTTCATTCAATTTTTTTTCAGGATCCTTGCTTTATTTTTATGGCTCATTTGAGTCACGCATTGGTATGTAGGTACACTAGTATTGTACATACTGTATATACATACTGTAACTCTGTATCTCCAGTTATTTATGAACATACAGTAATTTATTCATGATTAGTGCTATCTCCTTCTATCTTTGAACCTTTTTGCTAATTAAAAAAATATTTGTCTTATACGAACAATCGTACAGCCGGGACAATAAACTACAGTTGCTGGTCAGAACTCGTTAATAAACGTGACAGAGAAAATTATTTTGGTAATTTCTCAATCATTCAAATAAGGTTAACTCATTTGTTCTACTACCGAATTCACGTAGGCAAAAAATGGCGGAAAAACCGATACCAGAGTTCAGACAAAGTACTGCACAGCTAACCCTCGCAAAAATTAATTATGAGGATTTATGAAACCCCTTCGCAACTGCGGAAAAATACGTGAGTTTGCTCAGTAAACATGTTTCTCAGTACTGTACATGCATTGGAATGATTAACTGGCTGACAAACCACACAAAAAGCTGCATAGCGCACCTTGTTCCTTTTTTTGTATAGTAGAATGCACGTGTGACAAAGCAGCCCAGAAACTCCTGCTTTTTTGCGTGCCGCCATGAGTAATTTGAAAAATAAAACGAGTAATGCTTTTGATGGAGCAAATCATTTCGAAAAGCAATCAACAACTACCAACTCTATAAAAACGTTCCGGGAATGATCCCTCATGACGATACAGTATTTCTCATGCCCTTCTTCGCGTCTCTGACGAGCTCAAAGCAAAATTAATTCTTTTAAAGGATCGTCTGATGTTACGTTCCCCCTTACCAGGATTTCAATTTTCATACCACTCCCTAAATGCTTCTTTCGCAAATATATCCCGGTTTTATTTTCCTCTTTCAGTGAGAGAAGAGTCCGTTGGAAGGTTATCGCTATCAAGTTGAGAGCGTGGGCGCACGCACCGACTCTTACAGTGGTATTAGATAGGCGATGAAAAAGTCCCCGAATGCGAAAAAAAGACGGAAGAATCATGCTCTCAAGATAATTTAAAAGCTTTTCAGCGGATATTCCCACGAGCTAGAACGCGGAAAATTCTCAAAACGGTTCACCATCATCATTCAAATCATCACAGGGCTATTGTATTTTTTCGCGCTCGCGAAATTTGATATTGAAGAGAATTTCAGCGGAGTAGACCAGAAATGGCTAGAATTACTATCTATCTGTGGNGGGGGGGGGGGGGGATACATACATATTTATGATCGTTCAAGAAGCTGGTAAAGAAAAATAACTTGTCGAGTACGTAATTCGATGCCCGGCGCAGCCGAGTGATGTTGTTGTTGTCGGAGGTAGGTACTGCGCGCGCGGCGAAAAATAAGTACGAGCATGGCAGTACGTATCTTGGCACTCATTACCTAGTTGATCCGAGCTTGTGTTGCGGGCGTGGATGCGTTCGTGCGAGCGGGAAACTTCGTCACGGGCAAGTCGTCCTGTGTCGACAATAAACGCCGAGCGGCGCGTGGGGGGCTCAGCTGGCCGGATGCGAGTTCCCTTCATATACGTTCAGTGATGTATTTCCTCTTCCCAGCTCTTTTGTTTCCTTCTTATTTTTTATTCATTACGACATGCTGGTGGGACTCGTAGGAGTCCGGCGATAAGGAAACGGTTGCCAACTCGGAAAACAAGAGTGACGGCATTCATCGATCCATAAAATGGTCGGGTTTTCGTGGGGAGAACACAGCGGCGCCTACGTTAATGGATTTAATCTGTTCCAGTGGGTAGACCATCATCCAGAGAACCTATGCATTGAGTACAGGTGGTACCTTGCAATTCCACCTCCTTCAAATTGATCATTCAGCAATTTGATGGTTAAATTTGCTTGGAGGTTGACTTACAATTCAACCTAGGTCCCACAATTTGACCCACAGAGATGAGCGAAAGCATCAAATGCGATGTAGAAAACCTTGCATTTGACATTGCTTTGAAATTTTACTGCTTTTCAATTTCACCCTAGTATAGCAACAGATTAGGGTCAAATTGCGGGGCACCACCTGTGTAAGGGGAGTTAATTTAGAATGACTGTACAGAACTTGCTTCCAGATTCTACAAAATGTTTCAACTGTGAAGCCACCTTGAATTGTTCATTCATTTCAAAGCACTTGACACTTTTCATGATTAATTCTTGGACAATTACAAAAAAAGTAATGTACCGTAAAAGCTGACCATAAAAGAGGAAATATTGTAATTGCAGTTGGAAATTGTTGACTTGAACCTCCCTATGTTGAATTTTTGCTGAGTCCCTGACTGGATTCCTTGAGGAACAATGTACAATCAATGTATGATTTACCTTACTCAAAAACCTCCCCAAACCTTTCCAACTGAAATTACTAGAGGCATTTGGGCTATTTTCTCAAGGCCCACGAAATAAACGAGCAATACAAATTTATATCAATGCTTTTAGTGAGTGAATAATTGGGCAAAAGTATCTTTGCTTCCAAGTTCAGCATCCTGTCAATATAGTCACCCAGCAGTTTGAGACCCAAAATAGCTTCAATTTCACCTTACTCGAATTTAATTTTTCTCGCAATAACGCTGGTATCCCTGATTTAAAAACTCCCCAAGTTACATCATTTCATGGGTTCTTCCAAGTCCAACTTCAGGATGTCCAGCTGTAATGGCAAATTTGCTCAAAAAAGTGGCCTCAAATATTACAACTTGGATTGAAAAGAGCTGAAAAACACGAGAAATAATCCTGTATGGCAGCCACATTTCTCACAGCAACTTGGGGTATTCAAAATAAGAAGTCCCACTTGAATTATCAATTATCGGAAGTTTTGTCCACAGTCTGGCGGATAAAAAATCGGTGCCAGTCCGAATGAATTATGATAAAATCAATTAGGCGATCACTTTGGGAAACACTGAACTTGAATGTTTTCCTTGATGATGAGCTTTTTGAAATAGTCAGACTCTAAAATCAGTCCAATCCTTCGTACGTTTCCAAGTCAGGCTGATATTTTAACGACAGCGGTGCTCCGCAGATCTGTAAAAAAACATAATTCTTAGTCTATCGCACATTTCAAGATGCGTTGACATGAATTGCTCATATATGAATATTGTTCCCTGCCCGAAAAGCATGCCCCCTCCATCTGCCTTGGTTTCCCGAAATAAAATAAAGACGAAAAAGAGACCGAATTCTGCGACACTCAATGAAATTGGAATTCCCGCGGAAATTCCCTGTCTGACGGCGAAAATATGCCAGTCCAACGCGATGCTATTGGGATCTCACATTCATTAATTCCTTGTGCACACGAAATTTCAACTCCACATTGTAAAGCAATGCATTCCTAGTTTAATATTAACTACAATGTTTTCCGTGATTGTTTGTATTCAAAGTGATCAAGCAATCTGACATCCCTGTCTACCATATCGTTAATCAGAATTGTGCGATATTCTGTTGTGGTGCAGGTCTGCTTACCTGAAGGTATGAGTACCACTGTGTGGTACATGGTGCATGTTCTAGGGGGTATATGTGCTGCGTGCAGTTTTACAGAAATAAAATGTAGCAACGGCGTTAATGTTTAAAAATCGACTACACCTAAAATCGAGCGAGTAAACTTCAAAATACGAACTAAGCATTCGAGGTTAAATAAGAGAGCCCGGGGACGCATTCGCATATGCTATTTGTGGTACATCAATGAGATGGCACGTGACCACTGGCACTTATAGAATCTGGTGCAAGAAAAAAGCTCGAAGAAAGCTTAAGCTTTACAAAGCTTTAAAAAATATTAGTGCATTGTGTTTAATGGAACAGGACAGTCTTTTTAATGGAGGATGTCAAGATCGTCTTTTATAACCGAGGCAGCGAAAATAATTATTCGCAAATAATTATATAATTGCAGGCTATGCATCACAGAAAAAGACAAGAAAAAGACAGGAAGCATAAGATTTACTGTTTCCCACATTATGCAGTCCATGGAAAATTAACCCTTTTGAACTTTCATCAGCTTTCTTTGCCTTCAAAGTCTCATTGGACTGGAATCCGTGGGTTTCGATGCCGTTCGTGATCATTCAACTTAACTTTCAGAAAAGGGATAGTGTTCATCGAATTTATTTCAAGACGCAATCTCTTTCTGGCATTTACTAATTTCAATACATGGCTATGTTGGTTTCACAGCTCCTCCGATGGGTATAGCAACCCTGTAGCAAGTTCCAGCAAGTTCCACCACTCCAACAGTGTCCGAAGGTTCAACGGGGGAAAATATTTGTCACTCCATCAATTTTCCACTAAAAAAAAGTCAAACTTCTTAAGTTGAATATTCAGCAATTATTGAATCAGAGCATATATATGCGAACTAAACGCGTTCCATAGTTAAATTTACAGTATCTTTCCGCCAAGTATGCTTTTCTCCAGCTTACATGCTTTAAGAAGCCAGCATTACCCTAAAAAAGGAAATCTTGCAAAAAAACCAGTCTGGGTGTCCGTAGTGTACCATCAGTGGTAAACACGTCTTGAGATACGCCACAACTTCCGATAAAAAATTAGACACTGTCGTTGATACGATTCTGCTCATTCAATCCAGTCATTACAGTTGTACCTTGATGAGTCAAAAACCTCCTTGTGTAATTTTTTTGTTCGGTCCATGCTTGTACTCTCTCAAGAAAAATGCAATATAAGTGGTCTCTCTCTTCAAGAAAATTCAAGGGACTTGGAAAAAGGTATTGTTGCAAGAATTTTGCTGTAGAGAACCCCAATAATTTGGGAAGAGAACCTTGTTTGACTAAAAAAAAAAAAAAAATTATGCAGAGAAAATCATTTTCGACAAGATTGGCGTAGAGGAAGTCAACCACACCTGCCCAACTTTCAGACTCCTTTTCATACATCTTTACAACTAGGGTTTTCAGTTATTATTCTAGGTACCCATGAAGAAACTGAGCAATGCAAATTTAGACTGATGCTTTTCAAAAGGAAGTGAGTGAGTAATTAATTGGATAAATGTACCCTTGCCTCCAAGTTCAGCATCTTGTAAATTCATTCATCCAACAGTTCAAAGCCCGAGATAGCACCAGTATTACCTTCCTGTTTTTCCTAACAAAAGTGCGGTTTCCCCAACTCCGGAAGTCAAATTATTATTTTTTTTTGGCTACGTCTGAATTTACCTCAAAGAGGTTGGACTGTGTTTTCATGCACCGAAGCCGGGAAGATCAGAAGAAATTTTCCCCTAGCTCCGCCGCGAAACTACGGAATCTTTGTGTATATACTGCATGTGCATGCATTTTTCATGAAACGAAACTCCTCGAAGGCCCACGATGGACTCGACGGACACTCCCAGCAGGAACTGCGTGTCCACGTTGGAAGCAGGTTCCGAGCTGAGTGGTTCCCCGGAAGAGAAGGGCTGGGCGTCGCTCAAGTGGACCAACGTTCGTAATGCGGGACGAAATGACCAGCAGACGGCGATGTGAGGAAGTGCGTACAGTACCGGCAGCGCAGTCTGGAAAGCGGACCAATGAAGGGTTGTCGAATTACGTCTGCAGTCAGCAGGCCGCATTGATCATCCTGGCTGTGGTCGATGCCCGTGCGGTTGGCACTCCGCTGCATCAGCAACGAACTGGGGGGATGAATACAGGGACCTTGAAAATTAGCCAAATGATCCCCCGCCTGCTTTCATTCATCACACGAGTCTCTTCTACTTCAGCGCATCTCATTGTAAAAGCTTCCTGGGAATACCGGGGTTTTCAAAGCACGGCAAGAGCATTGTTACTTCGAACGCAGTCGAGCGACGACGAGGGATGCATAATCATCTTCCATTTAGTACTTTATTTCTGATTCAGACCAAGGTCAGCGGAAATCGCACGATCCTTCCTTGCAAATAGTTACAATGGAACCTCGCTTAACCGCGGGTGCGTTCCCTCAGACAATAGAATATCATTAATGACCTAATAAATGAGAGCCGGAAATCAATCAAGAATAAAAAAATCTTCATTTCATCGACGACATGATAGAGTGAAATTATACCGACATTATTCCTCAAAAATCTTGAAAAGCAACACGTGCCTTCATTGAATTGTCTTCACAAATTCGGCTATGTCTGTTCTCTTGATTGCAGTTCTCTTACTTTTCATGAGATCATACATTTTATAGCAGATATTCTTCAACTTTCTGGTGCACATCACGTTTTTAATTTTGCATAGATAGCCGTATCCAAATAAATCGGGTAGGAAGTGAGTGAAAGAAGATAAAAATTAGACGAGCTCTCATCCGAAATAATTAAATGAAAATTTTGCCCCGAGAGCCGCACAAGTTGAGCCATATGCTTCCAATCTTACCTTTAGTCATGCGCTCGAGAACACAAGAACCAAGTACAGTACATGTACTGGACGGAATCGGCAGCAACGACTCTGAGGAGCAGCGACATCTATTATAAGCAAGCGAGCTTGAAGTTTGAGGTTTCGATCTGTTTTTAAGAGGTCAATAAAAGTCAAACTCTGCTTGAAAAGGTCCTGATCCTCTCCACGAATTTCCAAAGAACTGCATTGTCCTCAGCTGACCTTCACCCCCCTCCGAATAAATTTCATGATCGCAATTTCATTACAGAAACTCTAGGTCAAAATTAGTATCTTGAATAACATTCCAGCGACGAACTAATGTCAAATTGAATCCGTTGATTTGTGTGAGCAGTTTTTTCATGATAAATTGGAATATTTTTTCAACGGAAAGGAAATGCGCTATATGAATAATAATTTATTTTGTAATATTCAAAGATGAAAGTATCCGTGGCCTTGTCGTATCATAGCCGGGACTTTGCAGTGATCCAGGGTATTTTTTTTCGCCACCCAATTTCATCACTGATCAAGTGCGCGATCGAAACAAGGAGGGTCATGCCATTCAAATGCATGGTTTCTGTTCGATGAGTCCATGTGAGTTCAAGTGCCCAAAACGCCGGTAACCCAAGTCACGATCTATCCATCCAACGAATCCGCACATAATTTGATTCTGATGGCATCCTAGGTTTCCCTTGAGAGGCTGGTAGAACTCTTAAGTTTTCAAAAAAAATGAATAATAAATATTTATCTTTGAATGAATGTACTGTAATTGTAGGAAACACATGTTATGGCCAGCGCGGGCCAGGCCAACAGATGTCACTAGTGCGGGCCGAGCGACGGAAGAAATGCAGGCGTGCCCCAGGCACATGATGGCAGCAGGCACAGCAGAGAAATCCCTGCTGCGTAGGAATCACTTGACTGCAGCAATGCTTCAGCCTGATTATGCAGTAAGCAGAAAACTGGAGCAGCGAGAACATGAATTAAGACACTTATTGAAGTTCGAGAGCCAACCGAAGCATTTGCCCGGATGTCGGAAATCTGCGTGCAGAAGAATCGTAGGTGTTAGGTTGTGTATTTTTGTTTGGTTGCTCCCTTTGTGTACCGTTTTGCTACAGAATTGACACTACTGTCGCTTTGTCCATTCTGTCAATCCTCTCATGTAATGTTGCCTGTCACCTGTTGGGTCTCCAGTGAGGAAGATTAAGCTGAATCATGGCTGACTGGTATTTTATTTCTTGCATAAGTACCTGCCCAAATTTACAAGCCCTTCGTCAGATCCGGCCTGAACAACTCGTGCATTAATTTACCTTGATTGTGAGTCCAACAACTGGTTTCTCTTGACAGTTTTGCTTTTCTAGCCATTTTGAGTACAGTATTGAATGGATTGGATATTCTCATGTACCACATTCAACATTGGCTACTGATGAGACATATAGTATAGTGTACATTGTAAAAAGGGGATTCTATTAATTTATCCCCAAGGATTTAAATGGTCGCTGAAGTGAAAAACAGATCTGATACCGCCGCGTGTGGCGATTACTTAACCTAGTCCCGATTTTCCTCGGCCTTTATGCTTGTAACCTGCTCTGGTGGATCAATATTGTTGCTGACATCACCTTGTCAGATTTCTGAATGCATCCAAGGTCGGACGTACAGCCGACCCGATTGTTTCTACCTTGATTGAAATGGAGAACAATCTTGGTATGGCAGGCTCTTTTTAAATACCAGAAAGTAGCTTCAAGTGAACTTTTTTCTGGAACGATTACTATACAAAAAAGCTATCTTTTG
Source organism: Notodromas monacha (assembly GCA_905338405.1). Taxonomy (NCBI): domain Eukaryota; kingdom Metazoa; phylum Arthropoda; class Ostracoda; order Podocopida; family Cyprididae; genus Notodromas; species Notodromas monacha. Next base: position 12,330 of record CAJPEX010004620.1, on the reverse strand, counting down.
TGCGAGAGATGTCTGGTATGTGTACGAAGACGTTAAAAAATCTCAATATTTTGCCAGATAAATTATCCATTAATCAGATGGCTTTCAAGCTTTTTCGGCGAATTGTGCGATCAATCGAAGAATAGATTATGTTTAGAGGTACAGTATTCAGTAATCAGTATTAATCAATGTTAAAGTTCGTGGAATATCAAAAAAGAGGAGACTTGTAAACGCTTGACAACTTTTTTCTTGGAGTTCTTCAGATAGTGTTGTCAAAATGCAAAGAACCTATTTTAATCGTGGAGAATGCACCAAAATGATTCTGCATATGATTTTTAGTTTTCATCCAGCAAGAGGTTGAAAATTAAATATATCGAGTTTCCTTTTGAATAATGTGGGAGGAAACCGGTAAACTCACAAAAATTAGAGCCAGTTCCACCTGGAAACACAAAAAATTTGATACCGAGAGTAACATGACTGTGATCTGTTTTCAGATCAAATGAGGAATCGGGTCATATTTGCCAAAGCAAAATAGGACAGAGTATGCTTCCTATCAGTTGGAGGTAAAGGTTTGCTGAACAGAAAAACAAAGTAGACACATTTAAATATCGCTGGAAAGAATTCATGCCAGGCACGAGCTACCTGTTATGTGCTTTTCAATCATCCTGAAGGGCGAGGCAAGGATCGGTACACAAATTTAAAGCGAAGCTCACGGTAATTTACCGCTTGTTGGCTATTCTCCTCGAGGGGCTTCTGAACAGCGTGAAAGCTCCACCGAGCCTCATCCTTTGAATGATCTCGCAGGATAGCTGCCACGCCAAGAATTATATCTGCCATCAACATTATCTTATGCTGTGTAAATTATCCCGCCAAGGCGCGTATGAGCCTGGCCAGCCTTAAAAGTTCCTAGTAATTCGCTAATACGAGCTTTTTAAACACAACCAGAAGGCCACTATCGGCATAAAACTCTCAATCACTGACTGAGAACTTCTTTTCTTGGAAGCCAGCCAAGATAATTACTTAATAAAATTACCTGCGTATATACACGCCCTTAGCTGCACATTTTTCCCCCCGACTAACCGTAAATCTTCGGTGCGGCCTATACTAGAGCAGCATGGGCCACAATATGCGAGGGGTCTATTCTCATGATTAAAATAGGGAACCATTGAACGTCTTTTAAAAGTGTATCTTCAAAAAATTGAAAGCACTCCCTTTCTAGCTCTGATGAAGGTAGATTATTTCAACAGTTCAGCTTTCTCCCTATCTTATCTCACAATCGGGACGCAGCATGAAATCATGGCGCCTTCAATATATCGAGTAAGTACTGCATGTGGTTTAGGCCGATACTTGAGTGCGCTTTTATAAGTGCAATTACTTCACAGAACGCTGGGATTTTTTTGTCGAGAATAATTCGCTGTAGCGAAAAAATTTCGCGATGACATTGCCCGTCTTTTCGGGGATAAGTGTAAAATTCCAGGTAATTTAGCGAGCTCACATGGTCGATTGATTGTATGTAAGTCGGGGTTTGCTGGCTCGGTCCACATAACTCTGAAATTGGTCTTCACTAGCTGAGCCCTTCTGGGCGAAGGAATAATTGTTTGATCTTGCGGACACGGTTTCGGCGTCTAAATCTTCCTCAAGTTCGCGGGAGTGCCGTAATTTTTCACGCGGTCAATCCAGAGCAATTTATCGACGGCACGGGTGTGTGTTGCTATGCAGTAAAAACTCTTCCGGCTCGAAAATTACAGTGGGAACGGTGCCCTACTGCCGACGTACGTCGAACGTTTCAGACGCTATCTCACACTCGTTCAGCACTACCTCATTTTTTCAGAGTTTCTCAATTTTAATTTTCAACTTCTGAGCCTCTGTTTTTATAAAACGTGCATTCGCCGGAGCCCTTGCGCGAATTACATATCAGTCGTGGCGAAGCCCCGACGGCCTAAAATGTACCTGGCGAACAGATATTTGTCGTGCTGTAACCATGATCACATTCTGTAAGCAGCAACGATGCCTCAAGTTGCAGACTCTTCTCCACGAACTTTACTCATTTATCTTGAACTCAAATCGACTCTCTGTCCAATATCTTTTTGAGCATCAGCACTGCGGATCACCTGAGGCTAATTTAATGAAATACCTCCAGGGCTCCATGGAGCACAGATTGAGAACATCTGCTATAAAATAATTCAAAGTGGCTATGAGGGAAAATTGCCCTTGGAATTCGCATTCGAAAAAATTTGTGCATTCGGCTGTGATCTGTTCGCAAGTCGACTCATTCATTATTTAAGAAGTACGTAATATTTTGACTAACTTTAGAGCCTCATTCGAATTGATCCGCAGACTGGGTTCTCTGTGTGTTTCAACGAAAGATTAGCTGGAATTTGTGAATTATTATTTGCAACGCTGATTGCGAGCATTTCTGCTTCCATCATGGTTTATACTTTATAGAGACAACATTAATCGTACGTTATTCAAATCTCCGACATATATCCTGTGGTTATTTCTATTCTTAACCTTTGCTTTTCCCTTTTCAAGCGAGGCTTAAGTTGGTGTAACTTGGTATGAAACATTTTAAATCCGAGTTTTCGTGTACTGCACTTTGTTTCGAAATACCACAAATCATTCAAAATATGGGTAACAATTTCTCGGATCTTCCGCCTTTCTCAATTTTAATTTCCATTGATTTTTTATTTCTCCAAACCACATCTTTTGCCACAATATTTATCGTCGTTACTCGCCACAAATCTTGTGGATCATCAGTTTCTGAGATAGCATTCAAGAATGAGATCCATACATTGAGTTGTATCAGCCATTAAAAATCACGTAAGAATTTATAGTTTTTTTTCTGTCTCTAAACTTGTTGCCTCGCAAGCTTCCGTTTGGACCCAAGAATTCGTGCACATCCCATTGGCTCCTTTTCAAGCTGAACATTATACGACCACAGCAGTAAAAAATAACATGCCTTTATGTAAAGTTTCTCGACCTTTTCGACCCGTCACGTCGGTTCTAAGATTAATTTGCCTGAGGGGAATCCATAGGCTTATACCCGCCTTTATCTTAAAAATTATTAGCCTATTTTCCTCAATTATTCATGTAATTGGCAGTTATTCTTTATTTTCTTACTAGCTATACGAATATTTTGACATTATTTAACTAGCGATGAATTTGGTCATTTTTTAGTTTACTCCAGTTTCCGTGGAGACCCTAGGAAAATGCAGCACGTGATAGGTTGAAAACATGTGCGGAATGAATGAGAACTAATCAAATCAGTCAATGCACGAGGGCTGCACGTGGATATTTTTTGGGCTTCGAGCTTTAGATTCACACACTGTACCTTTGATTCCCGCGGAATATAACTCATTCCAAAGCGTGAGAAAATTGTTGCGCTACAGTTGAAGAAAAAGGCCAAGCGAAGCTTGCCCAATTGTCAAAAGAGATCTTCGTATCAGAACGTTCAAAAAGTGTTACACATCAGTATGTAAGTATGTTTGCAAAATTCCGCATCAATTGTCGTCTCGCAAGAGAAACGAGTTGACGGACGTCGGAGGTTTTCCTTCGACTTGAAGCAAAGCTTTGGGAATATTCTTGAACTTTTCAAGTGTTCGCCCAAATCCGTATACAGCACAGAAGAATCCATCAAATAAGCATCACAGGGCGGCACGTACGCATAAAAATACCCCTGCATGAATAAAATTGAATCCCGATGGTGAGTTAGGGTTTACTGCGCGAAAAGAGGGTAGACAACCCTTGAAACCCACCCAAAATGCGCAACGTGAATCTGATGTATTATGAAAACTTACTCTTCCTAGAACAATTCCTGCTGCAATAAGTCGAGGAGTTTGAAACAAACTGTTATGAAGTTCATGTCGGTGGTAGCTGAGACTGTCAACTACTTTGGATATCTCAACAACAACGCATTTTGCGCTTGAGAAAATAGCGCAGAAATTCGTAGGCTACGCAGTGCAAATTCCAGTATACAGTCGATGTTTGCTCCCGTCTGCGGGATAGGCTGCGTGAATATCAGAAAATTGAGATGCTCTAGGAAATGTAATTTGGTTGCCGAATTTTTCATGGGATCAATATTGTTTGTCATGCCTGATACGCTGAAAATTTTCCCCTTTCCATTGGTATTTTGTGCAATATATTTAATGATTCAGTCTGCGATTTATTCAAGAATCCATGAAACACCTTTCCAATGGACCTGAATTGGATTACTCATCCCATGTAAGTTATAGCTTTACATTAACCAGTTAATATATTGGGTTGGAGACCTGGAATCAATTGAACATTCCAGTCACCAGTTTACAGCATTTTTACACGATGAGCTCCTCAACTAAATGTTCAAGTTCATTCATCGAGTCATCTGATGTCGATGGTTCTCTGTACAATCTGTTTATCAACGTTGATCCTCCGCAATTTCCCCAAAAGTGCTTTGAAAATAAATAAATAATGGTTTTTCTTATTTTTGAATCGGCCTTTTCTTTCTGAAAAAAATATGATAACAATCTCTTCACGTTTTTCTCGGAAAAAATAAAATTTTCCTTCCATTCGTTGACGAGAAAAGCCATGCGTCGATCACACCTATGCATATTCATGTGCTCTCTTCCATTTTGTGCACGTGAAGGCGAACCGCATAATTCAAGAAAAACCAATATTTGCACGTCCAATACACCTCAGGCGTCGAGATCTTATTAGCGACCTACAGCGAACACTGAAAGTGAACGGCCCTAGATGAGGGTTTCAACTCAAGAGGTTATTCACTGGACGACATCTTTCGCCTGAATATATATTTTTAAATTCATTAAACTGCATGATCAGTTTCTGAAATTAACACTTCTAAGCGTTCATGAGACATCTAGAAGTACAGTAGATTCGTTCATGTCTTTGTCTCTGGATCTGCCAAAAAGAAGATCCACTACTGGAGGCTGATCAGTTGGATTCGTTCCAATAATCATGCGTCAGTGCCACCTTGTGTCTCGTATTTTTGCGATGGGCCGATTTTTTCTCGGATCCTGTATCAATCGTCAATATGATTCTCTGCAGATCGTTTCCAGATTTTCGAGCGATCAAATAATATTTAAAAACGCTCCATTTTGCTTTCAAGGGGCGGATACATGTATATTTTGAAACATTCGTCATGCTTTGCTGGTACGCTTCTCATCACATCTTTTTTGAGGTTTTAAGGCAACAAAATTGTGAGTAGACCCAGGCTGTGCAAAGGATATTAACAGATTATGTATTCGTCACCGTAAGTTTGCATAATTTGATGATTTTCAACAGTATGAACTGTCAACTATAGGCAGTTATTTGTTCGCGCTCACGCGAGTTCATCATGATTCAAATGCAACGTGATTCACGCGCTCATAAATTTATGAATTGGGAATAATTCGGGGAGTTTCGAAGGTATGGAATTCTAACAAAGACGTTTGAAAGTGTGGACGAAGATGAATCCTGGCATCACGTGGATATAGTAGATCGCCGCAAGTTTTTGCTGCTTGGGCTTTTCGAGGAAAATCTCAGTTTGCTTCATTCACTCCAGACGTCTGATGAAGAGTTCGTCTCTTCACAAGGAATTAAAATGCAATTATTGCCTACATATCACATAATCTAAATGTCGGATCGTAACTTGAAACACGAGTGTCTGAAGCTTCTTCTTACGTATTTGGATCCAGTCATTTGTTGCTGAAATTTTAAATATTTCGACGAAGCCGAGAAACTGACGCTGATGGTCTCTCAGCTATGCGCAAGCGAGTTAATTGCTAGCGTGTGTTCAGATTCGTACTGACGAAATACTTCCTCTCGGTGCCTGGGCCCGTTGTAAAGGGCGTAACAGACTGGTTTGTTTTCAAAGGTTTTGAAGAGAGTTTAATCTGACGTTTCCTTATATGACCAATCCGTAGGATTTTTAACTTACATATTCTATATACAATACAGGTCTATATTTTTCTCATTTTTTTTTCAGTCCAAGACCACATGCAACACTTTCCACGGATCTTCTCTGGGTACAGCTGTGTGATGATCATTATTATTTTTTATAACAGTGGTGGTGAACATCGTCGATCCGTTCGAAGGAAAATAGGAAGAAACACAGTAAACGATCCCCGGTTTCGAGGGCTTTAGTTTCGAATCTGCAAATGACGGGAATAAGCGTGGCTTTCGTTAATATTAGACATCGCATAAATTTGTACCAGACTCAAGCAACATCACAAAAACGAGAAAATGAAAATACTATTTCGTCCATTTCCTTTCACGGTTTAATCCCCAGGGGGACTCAGGGGGTTATTTCAAACTATTTCGAGTGTAATGCTGTACTGAGAGTTGGTTAGTGACCCTCAAGACTGACACTTCTAGCCTAGTCTAGACTCTAGAGTCTAGAAAGGATGTCCCGAAGTAAATACAAATTCAGAAATAATTGAATACAGGACAGAAATTATTTTAAAATAACTGGTTGTTTTTTTTTCCTTAGAAAGTAGACATATCTCGTATTTTAATGAGATTAGTTTCGAATTATATCGAATAAGAACACCGTGCGACCAATTTATGCGTAAATTTGTATCCCAAGAAGGTAATGAAAGTTTCGTGCAGATGATTTTGACTTGCTTAACCGATTTTGGAAAACGGATCGGGCAAGAAACCTCGAATGTGTACTCTTCAACGAGCCCTAAAAATGTTCGAACAAGTTTGAGTCTGCTTCGCGGCACCCTCGCCAAAATTTGCAGTTCATCTTTACACAAACATTTCAAACGTTTATCACGACTTGGCGAGTCACAACGTAATTGTTTGATTCTGAAACGCTTAAAAATGTGAATAGTTGCCGTCTATACGATCCATACCAATTCTTCCGCGGATCATGTGCATATTCAATCGAATATAAGAAGCAATTTTCGCAAGTTACTGCTAAACAAATTAGGGTGACTTATTGTCAATGGTACATCTACTATTCGGTTGGATCTACTATTCGACTTAATCTTGCAATCGATGACGTTATAAATCCGAAGGTGAAAAGCGCACGTCTGACTAACTTACAGTACGTTGTAAGCTCTTGATGAAAAAATAGTCGTCGAAAATTAGACTAAACACATCATCACCCCCGACAGTACTAGTACAGGTAGACTCTCTCTACGATAACGATCTTGTCTACAACGATTTTCTCTGTATAATGAAATTTTTTGGTTCAGTGGGGTTCTCTCTCAATGTGAGAGGAGCGAAACTGTCTCGCTACAACAAACTTTTCTGTGGTCACTTGAATTTCTTTGTACTGAGAGAGAGTTCACCTGTAACTGAATGTAAGAACAGTTCGTCTTCCATGCACAAGCGTAATTGATTTCGAACGTTGTAAAATAAATTAAAGAGCGTCGTATAACCGATGGGCCTTAAATTCGAGTAAATAGGATAGCATTGAATTGATCTCCGAGTATCTTGGGTCACGCGTGAGCGCCTGTCGAACAGCAAGTAAATTTCGCATACATTTAGTATATGATGCATACGGTATATGCTAGATGCGTACAGTACATATACGAGTGCTACCTCGGAAGGGTTCCTGGCAAATGTTTTTTTTCTTTCTTTTTTTGAGGCAAAAAGGCGCGAAACGTGCGTAGTGGAGCGCATTTCGCCGCTGCACCCACGCGCACACGGGCACGCCGGGGATGACCCGATCGCTTTTTCGACACGTACGCATCAGTTGCGGGATGCGCGAGGTTCGCTCGTTGTCGGACACCGCGATCCGGACTCGACACCCGACGACGATGTCGATGCTGCCGCCGACGACGACGACAACAACAACAACAACGACGACGGCGGCGAGTGGAAACATTGCGCGCCGGCATATTTGTGTGACTTTTTGTGCCTGGCTGAAGCGTTTTGCACTTGACACGATCCCGTTAGCCGCTGTGTCAACTTGCGCGTTGTTTACTTTCTTACAAAAGACGCTGCCGGTCGGGAATCTGCAGCAGTTTCCCGTAAACTGACAAGAACCTGCTGGGCGAGCACCGCGGTAGCTGGCTAAGTGGCTGATCGTTGTTCAAATGGTCGCCCTTTTCATTCAGGGAAATTCCGGCTGTTAATGAACGTGCGAAGAAATATTTCGAAATTTTATTCAGTGGTTTTCACCAAGTGTCGCACACGGTCCACTGAGGGCTCCGCGGACGATCCAGAAAACACGATTAAAAAAAAACTAAAAAGCGGGACAAACGAGAGTGAAATGAATTGGCGTTCGCGGATCAAGGAAAAGAAAATTGGATGAAAAATTAGAATGCACAACCACCCCCCACGCCGAGAAAGAGGCATAGGAGACCACGCCACAAACAAAGCTGAAATCCGAAAATATGTTCTCCATATAAATTTCTTCACTTTAAGAATTTATTCCAACCGGTTCACCATTTGTGCGGATTTTTGTTCATTTACACAGCACTCAATCATGCAAGAAAGCCATTCGCGATTAATTTGACCATAAAAAACATAAAAAATAACGAGCTCCACCATACTGCATTAAAACCAGGGTAACGCATCAGAATGATCCAAGAATTCTTTCGAGAAGAGGATCCAAGATCTAACAACTGCCTTCAGTATTATATTCGTTTTTCATCGCTAAATGTTCCCCTGATTATTCGGCACAGATAGAAGCAACCATGCTTCCTTTCAATTTCTTTGCGATTTCCCTGAACTTTTTGCGCTTAAAATTATGATGAATTCTCCAAAATATAGTCTAAACCAGAGCCGTCGAATAAAATAATTTCGTGACATTGAAGTTTGATCTTCGCGTCGGAGTGGTATCCAAGGATATTTTAAACTGATGATCTGTGGAGCGAAACTTCATATTTCATTCAACTAATGATAATTGCCTATTTTTTCCTCACACCTGAAAGTTTTGTCCCTCATGAAATCTTTCTTCTGTTTACTGAAACGTACGAAATAATTTTTTTAGATTTATATTTAGATCACACCGTGCCGCTGATGCAAACGATTCAGCTACTGGATCATGTTTTCCAATAAGGTTTTCAAAGGATTTTCAGAATCTCTATAGTGTGCCCTTCATGGAAGACACAACATTTTCACGTGAAGGCTGAGCAGACAAGTTTTACGGGAACAATAGCATACAACTTATACGAGACCAAACATTTTTGACGGCTACGAAAATTTTAGCATTCTGAATATTTTATTTCAAAGCGACTTTTGAAGATGGTAGTCTGAAATAATTTTTGGTTTTTTGGAAAATTTTCTGTTTGTGCATCTTCTCGCTCGACATTTTTTGATGATGCTTGACGTTCCCATCCAGATCTGTTCGGATGCTATGTGTGGATGGTTTAGATGTCGAAGGCGTGCCCGTGATACCGGGCTGCGTGGGCACGCGTGAGAGGAACTCAAGCAGTAGGAATCGTCAACCAAACCTACGATGTCCGTGAAAATGCACCAGGCGCAAGTGAATTATTCTTTGCTCTCCTGCGACGAAGGAAGCTCCAAAGCGAGTCCCAGCACGGGTTCAATGGGTCATTTCTCTTTTCGATGCGCTGGTCTTCCTCAGGAAATGGCTCAAGACCAACAACGTCGACTTGCTTTTGCGAAGCCCCCAACGAAATATGAATCCGGAAGTGCAGCCCTGACTTTCGGAGCTCCACAAAGCATGGTTTTCGACGGGAGCCCGACTTTCCGCAACGCGCATCCGAATTCCGCGCAATGGAGTCCGGTTTCGCCGATCGCGACTCATTCGTCTGCAGATTTCATTTGTCTGGACACTGGATCAGTTTTGAATCAGTCGACTGGGATTCTGAGCGTCAGGGAGCAACACTCTTTGCATGACTTGAGCTCTTGGGGCCAGAGAACACGGAGATCAGTTAGTCCACAGAAGCGTCGGGGACTTCCTTGCGTGGTCCCTGGTTGGCCCATGCTAAGCGGCTAGTGCTTAAAGGGACTCGAGACTTTCAAACTGCCAAATGAGCCTCCTCAGACTTGGTCGGTAAGTAATAATTAGGCTTTGATATAAGACGGGATTGAAAAGTGTTCGGTATTGACATGTAGGAGGGCAGTTCACGAGATCTGTGGTTTTAATTATTGCAGAGCAGTATTGAAAGATTTTTGACCCGATGAGTATGTGCCAATTATTTTCAGAGAAGGCAAAGCATGAAAAGTACAGTACACTGCATCACAAAAGAACTTGATTGACGCTTTTACTGCACGTACTATAGGAAGGAACGCAATTCATTTCAAGATAAAATTTCAGATGTTTTTTTAATCTTATTTTTAAAAGCAGGATTCGTTGATCCCAAGAGAATATCGCATGAAACTGGCGGCTTTCCCAAATGTTTACATTCATTCGCGTGTCGTGACGTTTAGCGCTTTAGTGTCGGACGGAAGTCGAAGAGTCATATGAGAAAAATCTGCATCTGTGAATTTTCCTTGTCCACTGATGATGGGCATGGATGAGGTTTCGAAAAATTTGTTCTAGAAATTTCCAGACGAGTTTGATATGAAATTTGGGTTTCAAGTTTCAACCTTAACCTAGCCTAAATGCAAAGTGGGTCAAAGAAACAAAGCAGGGTGAATAATTTTGTTTTATCCGCTTCATTTCTTTTGGATGAACTCATTTTATTATGTGGTAATAGTGAACGTGTAAAATTGAGGATCAAAGTTTTACCATCGTATAACTTTCGGAGCATGTTGCTGGATAAAAAACACATTCTCAAATATTCTTGGAAATGTGACGTTTTTAGTTTGTCTTTAGGTTATTGCTGACAAAATTCACTGATCATTGCTTCAAAGTTTTTATAAAGCCTTATCCGTTTGAAGACTTCCAGTCATTGCACTGAATATTCCAAGATTAGCTTTAAAATAATTTTCCAACTTGCATCTCGAGGAAACAGTCGTGAAATAATCAAATTTCAAGACGGGACGGGAACTCTGAGCGGTTCGATATTATTTTCATAGCCCAGAATTAATTTTTGGACGATTAAGTTTTGTTTGACGTTTCTTTTTTGAAGGTGGAGGACGCGAATCGAAGAAATTTCGCTGCCCTTGCGTTGTTTTAGCGACGCTGCTTTACGTCCTTGTTCTTCTTCCTTTAAGTTTACTTGGAGCACGACCACTCAGTACTTAGCCTAAAACGCGAGTCGCGTGGACTACGTTTTTATGTGCCGTTACTCACCCGACAGGAAGCAGACCTGCTGCAACGACAGTTTCAAACGTTAAGTGCGGAAAAGTTCCGGCTAGAGCAGGAAATGCAGGCCCTGGCTCAGATTCTCTGTGACCACCAGCGAAACGCGCATTCGTGTCCTCTCCAGCGTCGCACACGACCGTCCGGCGAAACGCACCTTTCGGAAACTGGCGGGCATTCTTACGGAGATCCGAATGCATCTAACGCTGGTCCCCATCTCGGACACGAAATGTTCGACATTCCTCACTCAGAACCCGCTGAGAGGATGCCTTCAGTTTCATTCTGCGCATCGAGTCAATCCGCTGAACGAACAGCTGAACCTGCGCACGGTACTTGGTGGCAGAACAGCACCCCGGAATCATCGCAACCCCCTGGTTTCGGTTTCCCGCAGACCGGAACATTTCCCTCTGCTTATCCACCGCATCCTCCTCCGACAGAAGATGCGTATTTCCAGGAACCAATGCCAAAGCATTTTTCATCGATTGGTGATGGGCGCCACCTGTTGAACGGCCCAGACTTGAACGAAGCCTCAATGATTTCCTCGGATTTGCCCCTGGTAACGTTCGATCATTCAACTTCTGATGCCGGCGACTGTGGCTTCGATCAAGTGTCGACGAATGGTTTCCAGGACACGACGGCTGTCTCGACGCCAATCTGCTCGGCTTCGACGTATTCAGAATACATGATTCCGAGCCTCAGCAATTCAGTTCCAGTTAACGAGTCGTCCTTTCCCAGGGAAGCTTTCAAGTTTTTGACGGAGAACAGTTTGCTGCTAGAAATTTCCGGCCATGAATGGAATTTTGAATAAAACTTCATGTTTGCACTTCCAAAGCGGGTTGGTTTTTAAACCAGATACAGGGTGGACCAAAGATGTACGGCCAATTTTGAACCCATGGCATCTATTCATGAGCTGTCTGAAGGAACACTTGGAAAATTTTTGAAGTACAATTCCTTTCATTGACATTTCAAGAATTCAGATTCGATGATGGTGGCTCCATTGAGATGGCCATTTAATAAGAAACACACTTCTGAAAGTTTCGCATGGTTCCGTGCTTTTATTTGATTTTGAAGGCGATCTGAATCAGAATATTTTTATTCTCTTGAAAATTACTAGCTATTTATGTAATTCGGCATAGTATCAAGTAGACTACCGATGCTTCGTTACAACCGCCTGAAATATGCTTTTACGCAACTCATCCTTGCAATGA
>CAJPEX010004619.1:0-13251 GCA_905338405.1 Notodromas monacha | reverse complement strand
ACCAGTTGTCGAGAATCGTTGCTTGGAGCATCTTCACGCGAAAAGAGTTTTGCTGAGAGGAAATTTTCGTTGTTCTAATTCTGTCTTGTGTTTTGGGACTTGTAATATTTCGAAATATATTTTCAAAACTTTTCTTTTGGAATCTGACCGGAGATTCCCTGCCTTGTCCCGGGCGGATTCCGCATTTTTTATTCCTTTTCTTAAACCTCACCTAAAATCTTTATTCAATTCTCATTTTAATTTGTGTTGAGATCATTCTTCTCATTAGAATCCTCAACACAAGTGATGGCAAAAAAAGGATGATCCAACGTTTGTTTTCCTTTCATAATGTACTGAAGTCGCTAGTACTGTATATTTAAGTGTGCTGAGACGCGCCTCAGTATTCCTATTGTTTGTGTTTCTCAAACACAAGAATTTATATTTAAAATTGAAGAGTATTTTTGCATTTGATTATACTGTATCTTATATACCTAGTGACATTTCACATTCACAGGCGAAGTTTCTGATTTCTTCTCCCATCGGTTAAAAATGCTCATTAAAAAATATAAAAACGCACGTTCTTATGCAAGTTCCCTGAGAATCAGTAAACTCAAACGTAATTTAAAAAATCTTGACCGCCTCTTAGAGTTTTTAGGATCCAATTTTCTAATCAGTAGAAATATGGATCCTAAAAACTCAAAGAGTTTGAGTTTACAGATTCTCAGGGAACTTGCATAAGAACGTGCGTTTTTATATTTTATTAATTACCATTTTTAAGAGATGGGAAAAACAATCCTTCAGGTTTGTGACTTTGAACCGGAGTTGAATCTGAAGACTCTTTTTGAGTTTGATTAAACTAAATTTCACTGAATTTTTTTCCTGCATTCGTAATACACTCATTTTCTTGCAAGGAAAAATATATGGTTTTTAATTTTCTAATATGAACCTAATTAATTCGTGCATATGGTTCACAGCAGAATTCTTACGGAAGCTTAAAATCACACGTTCACAAATGAAGGTTTAACGTCTGAATACCGTATCTTCGTACCCAATCGTTCAGAATTTCTTTGCAGAAATATTGTAATTACAGTTTTAAAATAAAGAAAGGATGACTTGAGTTGAAGGTTATTGCGGAAATTTTTCCTTCAAAAAATACGTTCTGGTGGTGCAGTATATGGGTCATGAATGAAAACTAAAAAAGGCAGATTTATGGGATGTTGGCAAGAATTACTTGTGATTTCTTCCACATGATACTATACCAAGATTTGATTTGAATTTATATGCTGATGTATCAGGATTTGATATATTTGATTTGAATTTGCGCTATAATTGATCAACTGTACAATAATCTGGGTTCCTGGCTATGATTGAATTTTGCCATTTTTTCATCAATAATAGAAAAAAGTGTAAAGGTACCTCTAAAAGAAAAAATGAAACTTCAGAAAACCAAATCAGCAGGAATGGATACGTTAAATGTTAAGAGGCACGAGCATTAGAAAAATGTACCTTCATCTATCGGCATTTTTTTTTTTGACGTTCTAAAAGATGACTAATTGCACCCAATAAAAACGCTTTTATGTTATTGAGCGTCTGCTCCCCGAAACAAAGGCCGTGAACACCTGCTTGGGTTCAACTCGACTTTTAGGACCCACTCTCGAATGTATGATTGTGTATCATTATACCTCATGTTTATCCTAATTGAGCACCGGGAATGCCGCTTCGTATTCAACCCCGTTCTTTTTCCGGCTCTGCAAGTATATATATGAGTAATCCGCTTGAGAGCACAGAGTTTTTCGGGATGAATTATCATGGGACCGACTTGTCAGGCCAGCAGAAAGGGGTTTACCTTCACCCCCTTATTTTTCTCGAGTATGAATTGCGGTTGCATGACACAGGGAACTGTAATTATGTGTGTAGTGCGGGGGCACAATGGCCCAATTAATCCGGTTAATTTTCTGCTCCGCATTTATGGTCTCGGAAGAATAAAAAATATATATTTTGGGTGCTTATTTTTCATGCGCAATTGAGCCCGCTTGACAAGCTTTTTTCTTTCGCTCATGATGCATGGTTTACGATATTCATTTTTCCCCTATGGCCATGATACAGAAACAGGAAATAAACTGGAATTCTTTGCAGTGTTCTGCTGTGTTCTAGTTCTCTGGATCGACGGAACCTGGTGCCAACAGGAAATTCACTGATGACGCCCTTTTTCTCACGCGAACCATTACAGTTTTTTTTAATCGATGGGGATTTATATTAATTCTTCAAAAAACTTTCAAGTGCCTCATTTTGAGTTGTGTTCATGGAGCACGATTTAAGCATCCAGGAATTTATTCCCGAAGGCAAATTTAAAGTACGGTGATGAGTTCAAAACACGGTGTTTCAAAAATGTACCGAGCAGTTTCAACGTTTACGTGAATTTTATAAATTTTTATTGTCAAATACGCGCGAAATTCATGTTTCATGAAGTGACATCTTGAAAAAGATATGATACAATTTTTTATATTCACCGAATTTATTCAAATACTGTACATATATTTGTGTATATTTTTTAATGGTGTGAAGAAAAATGTGGAATCAGGTGACCGAACTTCAAACTCGGCATGCATTCCATGAAAAGCCATATTGTAATCTTTTAAAAAAAATCTAAAATATTCAAGGCATTCCAATTGGCAAATAAATCCATCTGTGCGCTATTTTCAGCAGCAATTTCATCCGTTATTCTTTCAAATATGTAAAATGTATTGAAAGGACTTAAGGATTGTGGGAAACGACATTAAATCCATTCCCCAATCAATGAATGTAACGAACCCTTCATTACATGTATCATTAAGTGACATTCATGCTGAGAATGTAAATTTAAAAAAAAGTGCCATCAGCTAGCGGTTGTAAACTGACAAAAGCAGCTCCCGTATCAGATACAACAGCAGTCCTGTTCTTGAATCATAATTGTCATCTTTGTCCCCTAATGATCATTCATCTCATTAGTAGTTCAACATGATTATTATATCAGCATGTAAAATCCACCGATTGTAGCACAAACCAGTAAAAAAAACTGGATATGTGCCACCATTTTTTGCTCAAAGTTGAATGAACACCTTCGAACTCGTTTTCGATTTGTATTTTAGTTGATCTTGATAATTACTGTACATAGTAGTATGTTTCTGATACATTCTTTGCAGCAAAAAAAAGAGAATAAAATACGGATCCGGATTCCGAGAACATTTTTGTCTTATCGGCGACAATAAAAATCGAATATAGAAACATATATAACATGATTAGCTGGAATGTGAAAACACTCGTCACCGCAGAATAGCTCGCATGAATAAAAGATAAAAGGAACACGACAAGGAAACGAATAAAAACGGAAATGAAGAGAGAGAGAAACTGGGAATGTAGAGAAGCAAAAGATCCTCGATCAGACGACGCTTTGCAGATGAGCGGCGACGGAGAAAAACAGGAAGCAGTTGCGCAGAGGGGGGTGCGACTAATTCCGTCGAATTACCCCTGCGGGGGGAAACTCGCGGAAGAAAGAAAGCATGGCCCGTTTCCGGACTCGGTTCTGCTTTCTTCTATTTTTTCCCTCTTTTTTATTTTTATTTTTACCCCATCTGACTCGTTTCTCAATGCTGTGCCTATTTTCGGACTGAAAGATCTGCAACTGTAGTATGGCTTGATGTCTTCAGCGAAAAAGTTTCTCAAAGGGAAAAAATCTTGGATAATTTGGTTATTCTTTATTTGCCCGACTACAGAACGCGCGTGGGGGAATGCTTTTAATGCCTTTTTTATGGACCTAAATGCAACTTACCTTTTTTAGAGTGCTCAACAAAACTTGGAAAAAAATTATTGAATAGCATCTTTGATAAAGCGCATTAAGTACTCAATTATAGTAATTATTTCTCCAACAGGAACTAGTTTGCATTATGGTAATACGAGCACCTAAAATTGGGCTCTTGTCGGAAATTTGATTCAAATGCTTTATCAGCCAAACCAGTGATGGGAAATAAAATGCATGCCACAAAAGCATATTTTTGTTCAAAAATCCGTGCACAAGCAGACGCCCGTTTTAGGAATTTTAACTTCTGCTTCAATTATTAAAAAAATAGCCTCAGTTTCCAATCATTCCAGAGATATTTTACAGTAGAACCTCTCTAAGTTGAATTTTTAAGTTTTGATTTTTGGAGGTTTTGAGTTAAGGAAACAATCATTTTTGCTTCAAGGATAAGTAATACAAATTGCAGAAAATTTTAAATGACAATATTCTGGGCCTAAACTTGCTCCTTAATGAGTTTTCATCTTGCTGAACTTGGATGCAGGGGTTCATTTGCTTAATTAGTCTTTCACTTCCTCTCAAGATGCTTAATGCCCATTTGTTCCATTGATTTTCTCTTTCATAATTTCAAGGAAATAGTTACCAATTCCGGAGTCTTTACACTGAGTGTATCCAAACCCTCTATTGTTGAAGTTATTCTCTCCAAAAATTGGGAGTCTTTCGTTTCCCAAGAAAACGTAACAGTCCGTTTCAACCCTGAAAGAGGTCACCGGTTGAGTTTCATTTTTCTTGAAGGCCACAAAAGCCAAGCCAGGTCACTTAGGGCAAAGCCGGACTTTGTCCAAAAAAGGTGCTGCTTATAATTCCTGAAGTTGTACTTTTTCTGATAATCTTTGTCTGCCTTCTAAATAAGAATCCTCCATCTAGCACCCAGAATGAAAGGGTTGCAAATCTGAGAAGAATGCAACTAATCCAGAGAGAGGCTAAAAAAAATTGGCTCAGCCTTAGTGATGCATGTTTTTATTTCTGGGCAAAATTTTTCTGTGGATTTTAAAAAATACACCAAGATTTTCCCTGACTTTGCCCTGGGTGAACTGCTACTATTTTTTTAAAAACCTGTCCTCACAGACACAAAATTTTGTGGAAAAAGTCAGACTTTGCGGCACAAGGGTTAATAATGAATTGTTTTTAAAGGATTTCAGACAGGGACTTGAAAAAAAATCCATTTTGGGAGGTATTCAACTTAAGGTGGTTCAACTCACAGAGGTTCAGTACATTCTGTACTTGCATTCTTGTTTTAATGATCACCTGTATATCGAGTAACCCGTCTGCTGCTCTGGGTTTCATCCTCGAGATGCTAGCTGATACTCGGCTGATTCAATTAGGCAGTGATGAAAATTGAGGCAAGCTGCTGCTACTGCGGGAAGCCCTGATGAAAGTTACCGAAGAAATACGAAAAAAAAGGAAGAAATGCAGGCTTCAAAAGGCACTGAAGAGGCAAGAGAGCAAAAGAAGAGCCACTATATACAGGGGACGAGGGTCTGAAAAAGGAACTTATTATGCGACTGAAGCGGACGGCGCTGATGAATCCTAGCAAAAATAAATTACTGGAACAAAAGAGACAGAACAGAACCACTTGAGGAGAAAAGTGACGCGTTGTCATCTGCTGCTGGGCCCAAGCTGCGTCCGGGGGGATATTTTTGTTTGGTTTTGTTTTTTTGGGATATTCCTGGGTTTTTCTGGCCTGGTTTGTTTCGAGTTTGCTCTGGTTACAGCTGGCAGTGGATAAATAAATATGTGTACGCCTTCTGTTCTTGCGAGTGTCTAGCATGGATCACTGCTAATAAGGTTTTCATGATTTGTCAAGAATTTTCATCATCATGTTATCCCTTTATTGGGAATAACTGAGAAAGTTACCTTTATCTCAGATTATATCAATCGTGGATAGATTCGAGTAAATCTACTTTAGAGGAATAGATAAAGAAGTATGTAAGCAAGTACTTTCAAGTACAGAAATAGTCTTTATTATTACTGAGTAATAATACCACACAAAACAATCCAGAGACACCAGCAAACACAGAGGATTATACCAGAAGGGTCACTTCACAAGTCAATGCACAACTGCATGCAACTGCCTGCTAATCCTGGATTTGACCAGGGTTTATATACTGCCCAAATCTGGTAAGGGGAAGACGGAAAGTTCTGGAAACTGCGCAGTTACGATCACGTGATTGTACACGTGCTTCGGGAATAACCGCGGAGGGGGGAATCCACAAGTTTGCAACCAATTAAACTGGTACATGCGTGCATCGTATCTAGGTCAAGAGGGGCGCGCCTGTCAATGATTAATTGGTTCTTGGAATCGGAAGGAGTCCAGAGATGATTATAATATTATACTTTAATATTCTAATTTATTATCTCATCCTTTTCCCAGTCTTTCTCTTTCTTTCTCGCTGATGTATGAGCGCTGCCTTTTGGCAAGCTCTGGAGAGAACGCATGCGCGTCTCTAGAAACGCAGGCGCGTTTCACAGCGAATTATTATCGGGGAATTTCCACCGATAACAATCAGAATTGTTCTTCCGACATGGGCAACTAAAAAGAAATACTGTATTTCCAGAGGAAAAAATTGCAACGAACTCACGTTCAAAAACCTGTTTATACACGTAATTGGAGTGTATTGATGCTGTCAATACAATGTGAGACTATGCCCAAGAAAATAAAAATTCCGTGTACATTTTCGTATGCAAGACGTACTTATCGCAGCATTGACTTGAAAACTAGCCTTTTTTAAAGTAAGACTTCGAAACGAAAAAAAATCATATTCAGTCCTTTTTATACTGTGGTGAAGACTGGAATTTTGCGTATGGGCACATTTGGTTTGGCAAAACGATGCCAAAGTCAGCCTGAGCAAAATAGCCCGGATCTGAGATGTTCCAAGAACGCTAAAACCTGTTTTGTTTGCAAAATGCGCGAATTTTGCTCCTATGGTAAGAATGTAGAAAAATACCGACCAGTGAGCAATTTTTCTCTTTTTTCGACAAAAATTTCACCAGGACCGAAAATAATGTAAACAGCATCAGACTTTTTCCAAACGACCACAGTTGTTCATCAGTCTAGATTTTTCTGTGCTTTTGGCACCAAACTTTGCAAAAATGCCATGGCTCCACTGCGGAAGTGTCAAGAAAAAGTCTTATAGCATCGAAGTCAAATGCAAAATTCAATGAGTTTTGACGGTTCAAGATGCACAAATTATACCATGTGAAATCTTTTTGTTTCTTTTGAGGGACACAAACGAGTTCGTATCCAAGAAAAAAAGTTTTTTGGCTTTTCCAAAGTGTTTTTAAGTTAAAATTAGCATTTTTTTTTACCTATAACCTTTCTAAAAGAGGATACTTTTCAAAACATCATAATTGTGTTACAGTATTTCGAAAATTAAAATACGCCATAAAATCTGCGAATACAAAACGCATGATATCTTTTGCAAATTCCTTCGAAATCAGAAAAGTGTGTTGATTCCACTTCGCCTGCTTACTTGACACGAAAATCAATATTTCAACAGTTTTCCCCTGAACTACGAAATGTCTGAAGAATTCATGCAACTGAATACTTCACAGTTCATATTTAAAAAAATAGTCAATTGATCAAACCGACGCAATCACACGCAGTTCATTTGCAGTTGAAATGTACTTAGTTTCCTTTATCAGCGAATAAATGAAGACGTGGTCAATTTGAAGGCGAGACGACGCTTCCTATAACTTTCAAGCTAATATTTTGCTAAAAAGAATAATGCGTGGGACTTTATTTCAAATGAACGCTGTCCCAAAAATTTCACAGAGTCCCGCAATTTTTGTGTGCGAATGCTGCTGGTGACCAAGCGGAATGCCCTCTCGCATTGTAATCGTTTCAGGACATCCGGGAACCCATGTATGATGGTTCATATTGTTGGGGAAAAAAAAACCAGCGGAAATGGAGAGTCAGAGAGCATGTGACACAGGACTATGGTGATTGGCAGGCAAAAGACAGTTCGGCAGCGTCATGCCTTCAGTCCTATCACTCCCCCTCGCCCCTTCATCCTTTTGTTTTGTATACCGCCACGTATATGCTCCTTTTTCGCCATTTACCGTCACTTCCGCAGGCGTGTGGGTTGCGTATGGGGTTGTGTGAATGTGCTGTGGTAGTTCCTTTCTGTGCNGACGCTTCCTATAACTTTCAAGCTAATATTTTGCTAAAAAGAATAATGCGTGGGACTTTATTTCAAATGAACGCTGTCCCAAAAATTTCACAGAGTCCCGCAATTTTTGTGTGCGAATGCTGCTGGTGACCAAGCGGAATGCCCTCTCGCATTGTAATCGTTTCAGGACATCCGGGAACCCATGTATGATGGTTCATATTGTTGAGGGAAAAAAAAAACCTGCGGAAATGGAGAGTCAGAGAGCATGTGACACAGGACTATAGTGATTGGCAGGCAAAAGACAGTTCGGCAGCGTCATGCCTTCAGTCCTATCTCTCCCCCTCGCCCCTTCATCCTTTTGTTTTGTATACCGCCACGTATATGCTCCTTTTTCGCCATTTACCGTCACTTCCGCAGGCGTGTGGGTTGCGTATGGGGTTGTGTGAATGTGCTGTGGTAGTTCCTTTCTGTGCTGCCGGGGACGAATAGTATAATGGAAGCCCCGGCAGGAACTTATAGAGTCCCCAATCACGGTGTCTATTATATGCGAGCAGCAGCAATTGTCATTGCTCCCTGGTCAGTGGCCGACGCGAAATTGGCTCCCTTTGTCATCCCACTGGGCTCTTGTTTCCTCGACTGCCACTTCCCTCTAATGCGACAGCAGTGACGTGCGGGATGACGATGACGAATGCGACGGTGGGAAGCAGCAATCCCTCCCCCGTTCATATGCTTGATGATTGAATATTTATAGGGAAATCACGTAACATCAACGGATGCTTCAGCCACTCATTCTGCTTCTATTTTTCGAACACAGATCGTGTGACCATCGCGAGAGCGACATCTGCTCAAATTTTTCGAACCTTTGGAAGCCCTGACAATCTATATAAAAATACGTTTTTCAAAACCATCGACAATTTAGAAAAACCGAGGAATGTTCCTACGTGGACAAGTACTCAATGCTTTATTTTCTGATTGTCGGAGTTCACAAAGTTCAAAACAACCCCCCCCCCCCCACAATAAATTGAAAAAATATATAATAACAGTACATAAAAATGCATGAATTATTTGATTAGCTCCTCTTTTTGACAAAAAACTGACAAGAACCATGAATTGGTGAGCACTATTTCAAGGCCAAGGCATTCAGGCTTGTTCCCAAATAATTGTCAATCGATTGAACAATTTAGAAAGAATCTTTGAAGAGAAAGTACATAGAGCTAAAACTTTTCCCTGGTCCTCCCGAATTTCAGAAAAAAATATTTTTATTAAATAGTGAACATCTATAAAGGCTTTTAAAAGTTCAAATGCTCCAAACAAAAAGAGACTGGATTGCAACTATAATAAGGCATTATTTTCAGCAAATATTACCTTGTTGAAATAAAAATGTCACACCGTTTTTAGAGAACAATTAAATTATTTGGCACTTTGAAGACATATGCCTGATTTTCCGCATATTTTTCAAGAGCTGTATTTATCGATCCTATAACTGGAGGAACAACATTTGAAGACTGGAAAGGCTCAAAAGTTACCACCGAAGCAACTTCATTGATGATTATTTCTGAAGAGGAGGTTATCAAATTTGAAGTATTGGTGCTTTTCGATGAACAAAGGGCATATATTATTTCAGCCCTAAAAATCCCTTCAATTTCCTTTTAACTTCAGTTTTAACTCATAATTCCTGTATAACATGCGATCTTTGATGAAGCTGATCGGATAAATTACGAAATAAATAAATTCTTTGTTCATACTGAGCATTTATTTCATTCGGATTGTTTGTGATCCACATATACGATTTTTAAATGATCGCAAACTTGTCCAAGTGAGGTTGATTAATTTTCCGTTCTCTCGCTCGAATGCGTGCATGTCTGACGAGTTTCAAGGTATTTACAGCCATTTATAGTTCATGAGACAAGGATTTTTCTCTGCTGATGAGTTTCTTTCCTCGTCTAAGCATGGATTCATACTTGAGCAAGTCCATAAAGTCGTAACTTCCGTACACCTGTGCCAACAAAAAGCGCGCCAGGTGCTGCCTGGCTTCCAGCAGGAAACCGCCACCTTTCGAGATTTTTTCATCATCTTCATTCTTCCTTTTCTACAGTTCCACTCATCCGTCATTCATTTCCACAAGAATAAAAAAAACAGCAACATCGGGAATAAGTAGAAAGGACAAGGAACTAAAGCTTGGAGGACATCCATTAATGCCTAGGATTAATCCCTGCCAGCAGAGGCATAGCCAATGCAGGAAAAATGCCCTGGAGGGAAAAGCAATCATTTGTCTCTTCTCCGAAAAAAAAAATAGAGAGAGGAAGCAGACAACTTGAAAGGCAGAATCGACAAATGACAAATAATGCATTTGTCGATAAAATGGTCGTCTAAACCTTCCACTGCTGATTTGTTCATGTATGGAATTCGTGCTTTTCTTCTTTATATCGCCATTGGCCTTCTTTCAATTTCTGCGCGCCATGATTCAAAACCTCTTTTCTCAAGTTTGGGAAAACTATTCGCTTTTTCATCGCAGCTTCTTTGTGAGGTCATTTGCATTTTTTTAATGAGGAGTTTTTCAAGGAAGAGCCTTCTTTCATTTTGGGAAACGCCTTCACAAAATGGCACCTCTGAAATTTTCGGGATTTCAAATGAAACCAAGGCTGAATATCTCAAATTGATTTACACTTCTATCGGGCTTTAAATAATCAATGCGTTAAAAAAATCACAGTCGAAGACAATTCCACTGAAAAATGATCCAAAAATAGCCCTCATTTCTCGTATGACTCCATTTTTTTTCTGTGTTCTGCACGACCGATGAAGCGAGATGCTCAATGACGAGAGTCGGGATTATTGCGGAATGAGAAAAAAGGAGAAGAAAAATCGGCAAACTGGAAGGATGAATCGCACATGCCACATTCTTCCACCGCAACACAATAAAGCACTCCAGAACAAGAAAACGACTTTCCTGTCAAGTGTCGACTCTCGTGATCACTACAAAAGAAGCACGGAAATAAGAGACAGAAAAAAAAGAAAAGAAATGGGAACAGTAATGAATTCGCGCTGAAAAATGACGTCGCGGTTTATTTGCTCCCGCTCGATTTCCGCTATCAATTTCCATCACTACTTCCCCACGATTTTTTTTTATTCTGTCCCTTCTTTCTACCCTTTTGGTGGGTTTCTATCAGAGTGCTTTCTGGTTATCCATCATTATAAACGCTATTTTCTTTGCTTCAATCCTTGGAAATGCCGCGGTGTGGTTTCAGATGCAAATGTAGAGCATGGAAAACCGAGACCTCCCTGGAGTCGGATATTCTCATGCTAATTTGCCTGTCCTTCGTTCATTGCCTGAGAATGATAAGATGAAAGCTCGACTGCATCTAACTGGATTAAACTCTTTGATTCTTTCTAGTATATCGTCTTGCATGATACATATCAAGATGATCGCCTTTGCGACGAATAATAAAAGCTGATGGAGCTTTCCTTGAGCGATGAAATACGAGGCCTCGACGATAGGAGAGGACTCACAAATCAAACTAATTCTCTTAATACAGCCCAAAGAATTTTTATCTCGCACGAATAATAATTTTAAAAAAACCGCAGTTCAGCATAATAATATCAAGAAAAAGCAAGATGAAATCCAGCACGATTGTTAAAATATCTTTTGAGCAAGTAAGCAAAAATCTGTTTTGAAAATTGGAATCATCTAAATTATTCGAAAATTCGTTGATTCGAATGGAAATGCAGCAATACAAATTTGTATATGCTGCTTTTGAAGCAATCTCGATTTTTCTGGATTTTTTTTTTTGAATCCACAGAATCTGAATATTCTTTTCGCTGTCTTTCGATTTCATCAAGAGAAGAATTAGCTTACTATAATGGAAAATCCTTTGTCTGATATATTTTTTTCACGGTTCCAAATAGTTCGGGGCAGAAGTCTGAAGGGGACAGCTCACGAAAAATGTAGAATACAACTGAACAACGGAAAAACATAAACATGTCGGAATTCAGCCCTATCCAAAGCAAGATCAATTCGTTCAAGCATTGTGTAATTGTGATGCAAATCTCTGGACAACAAACGTTTTCTTCTGGCTGAAAAACAATCTCAGCCCATGCACTGAAAAACACGAGCAATTCACTGGCACATATTAGCAACATCCGTCTTCTGGTGACTGGTGTCTCCATTGGCAAAGAAAAAATACAGTTTATGTCCCTTGAAATGTTATCTTCCTCGTAAACTCTTCGATCTGGAGGAAATAAATTTCAAATTTTACCCAGAATGCTTTAAAAAAATTAAGTTACAGTTTAAATAATCAATCTTGAAAAAAATTATGAGAAATTTCTTAATCGTACGTTTTAAATGCATTGTTCTTGAATTTTAAACAGAACTTTTTTTTTGCTGCTCAATTGGTTGTGTTGAAAGGCATTCAATATTATTGTCTCTCAACGGCTTTGCAGCGTATTTCTTCAACGCACTCATTGATTGAGACATCACAATCTCCATTGCTCGCCATTCAATCAAAAGTAAAAACAAAATATTGAAGAACTTCTTTAAAAGCGCCAGAAAAAGGATTCCTGGCTGAAAGCTGAAAATGCAAAATTTCCAAAATAATCTCAGAAAATTGTGGATACCGCTTCGTATTGCTTGTTTACTTTCCGAGAGGAACCAAAAAATAAAATTTTTTGAAAGATCGGTTTCGATGAGGTCTAAAACAGCAGGCGAAATGTACGAAACTTTTATTTTAAAATGTCTTTGAAATTTTTGCAAAAATCATGCCGAAATGCACATAAATTATATCCAAAATTTATTTTTTTATATTTTGAATTTGTTTGACCTTGCAGGCGGAAATAACGGAAATTTAGTACAATTTCTCGTATTAAAAAAACCGAACTGTGAATCACTTATTTGAGCCTACATTTCCAACAACTTTCGAGGAACTTTAAACATATGCTCGTTTCCGTAAAAAAGGACAAAGAAAAGATAACGAGCTAAGATAAAACTATAGTATATATATATGTTTGCTTCATCATAATTCGATAATTATAAAATGATAATAATAATTAAGAAAATAAAATTTCTAAAAATGTCGATGTTCATCATATCACAGATTGAAAACCATGATTACTTTTATGATAGCTAAATCATCAATTTCCAAAAAAAGAACACTTCTTCAATTTTTTTATGAATCCTCTCCTCTTATATAATATCGACGAAAACACCGATATATGCAGCTCATCGTCCTCTCCTTCCTTTTTTTTCGTGGGGAAAACTGATGAGCATTGAAGTGACTGACTGGACTCGGAAGGAAGTTGGAAGCGGACGAGTCGGGGCGGCGGCGATGAGCAGAA